>QOCX01001801.1:5537-28328 GCA_005959815.1 Sarcophaga bullata | reverse complement strand
TTGTATGTAGATTTTATAAATAAATTTCAATTTTAAATGTTTAAAAAGTCATTTTAAAAATTCATGTCAGTTGATGTTACTGGAGCAATGACTTCATAATGAGTGCTGCAATCGCTCAAACCATTTCAATTAGTATTTAAGTAATGAAGTTGATTGAAATTACAGATCACTTTCAATTGATTTACATAAATTGACAGCATTTTTTTTTGGACACGTTAAAAACGAAGCATTTTTGCTTCGTAATCCAATGCAAGAATAGCAAAAGAAGTCTGTTCCTACATTAAGGCTTAAGCGCTTATTTACGAATGAGAGGCATAAGCGTTACTTTTGTTGTAATTTGCGTACTTTTTTTCTCTTGTTTTAATTCTTAAAACTTAAAACTATTGGACTTAGTAATTTAATTATTAAATTTCTTAAAAAAAAAAAAATTAAAATGACCAACAAGTGCTCAAACATGAGTTATGACACCGGAAATTATACAAAACATACCCTGGCATACCACTAATCCGATTAAAGCTGAAACAAAATATTAAATTTCGTTGTGTTAAGCAATATTTAAATAAATTTAATTTTCGATAAAAAAAAAAAACTTAAAAAGAAAATAATAAAAGATTGACACAACAAATAATTTAAATTCAAAAATAAATTCATAATTTTTAATTAAACAAAAAACGATTAAAAATCAAATCAAAAAAGAACTTTGAATTCAAATGCAAAAAAATGCAAATAAAAAACAAAGAAATGAAAATAAAAACAAAAAACAATTAAAAAAAATAAGATCTTTACAATAACAATAAACAATAATTTATAATAATAAAACAACAACAACAAAACACTTTGTATTTATTATTGTATTTACAAACAGAGAGTCAAAGTGTATGATAACAACAACAACAACAACAACAACAACAGCAATGACAAGAGATAATACATTGTAAACTGAGTGCAAATAAAATCACTTTCGTTGCTACTGTCATTTATTCGATCAATTTAAGAGAACAACTAAAGAGAACTTTAAAATCATAAAACTTATAAAGAAATATGAAAACAAGAGATAATAACAGCAACATTAGCTAACAAGACAGGCTTAATGCTATACTAGAAAAAAACATACACACATTCAACGCGCGCCAAAAGCTGTACAGCAACCTATCGAAAACAGAATACATGCGGGTACATTGAAATGATAATTTTCAAAGGCAGCACTTATAAAAGCATCTTTGCGCTGCGCTGCGCTGTTAGCCTAATTTATATTGTGCTCACTGCAATGAACGACTTAATGCTTTCAATAACATAAGAAGCTTGAAATAAAGGATTTTAAAATGCGGCACATACATAACATGCATTAAAACTACAAGTACATTATGGAGGACACATGTCTCAAGGCATGGTTGTTCCATGTTCTCAGTCTTAGAACTAATCTCAGAACTAATTGTCAGAACTAGTCTAACAATATTCTACTTCATATCACTATGTATCGGGTTTTTTTGTATTCACAAGCAAAAGCAGCAATTGCCTATTGCATACTACAATGTAGAGACTATGGCCCTCGGCTATGAAGGGCCCATAGAAGAGCTAAAAATGTTCTACTTCTTTCTCCAAAAGCGATCTAAAGAAACCATAACCTTATACTAACCCATACTAGTATGTATGCCGCACCACAAGCATCAATCGTTTGAAAACCCTCACACAATATGCTAAAATCAAGAAATTAAAAGCACTTTTGTGTGCACCATTGTTAAATAAGTAATGTACTTCTCATCTACCGATTTTATTTAAATTTTGACGCTGTCACCTTTAAAATAGTGAAAGCGTATGCTGCTTGGCTAAAGTAACAATTGCAAAATTGCTGCGCAGCACTTGTTGCTTCGAATGTATTTATAGCATCAAGCTTCAATTGTTGAAAAATCAAAACAAATACAATTCATTTGTTTATATGTTTATGATTACTTTCATTTTCTTTAAGAAAATTATGTGTAAGAGAATTGTTTTTTAAGAGCACAGCTGATTTTAGAACACGCACAGAGCAAAGCAGAATAGAACAGAACAACAGAATAATTATTCATGATTTCAAATAATCAACACTCGTCGTATTATGGCATAGATTTTGAAGCAGCAACAAAAGCAAGTACGTCTGACTAATATTGAGTGCATGTAATACAATCGAGTACAAGATTTTGTTTACAGACAAACATACCCAGCACAGTGTTTAACGAAATATTAGCAATGAAAGATAAAAATGATTCGAAAGCCAGCCAACATAATAATCTATAATAAGGAAAATTCAATTATTTTCTTTCTCTTAAGAGAGAAATGAATCTATTATACACGAATTCTCGGAAAATTAAGGAATTGATAGCAACGAGCGGCCAGATGAACTTTCAAGCGGAGGAAAAAGACATCTTGAAACAAAAGTTTAGAAGGTTATACTCGGGTAAATCAGCTTTTATTTAAATTGTTGGTATGTATATGAATTTAGAAGCGATCAAGCACTCCTGATATAACCAATGGGCTTTTGACCATGATCTATTGACTAAAAATCATTACTGTGATTGAGCAATTTTTTGCAGACTTTATAACCACAGCCAATGGACAAAAAAATTCGATGTCTAGTACATATTTTCCAAAATACAGTTCCTCATAAATGCTTGGTAAAGATTCATTCTTAATCTAAAATTGCCTGTGAAAATGTGTATAGCACAAGGGCACCTATCAAGCGCCTCAGTTCTTATTCCAGTATGTCGTGTGCTTAATGTGCTTAATGTGCTCAGTTACTTCGAATACTCTCATCTTATGTGTCTGTTAAAATGTAATTCAAAGGCATAGAAAGTATTCTATCGTTTCCATGTCCCCTCCACGTGGCTCAAGTGTAGCTGTGCAGCCGAGTACCTTGAAAGGAAACTTATCATCTTACATCCATATCTAGTTACCTAAGCTATTTCAGCCACCTCCGTATTTCCGACCATCTGCCACATATAAAAGCAGTCTTAGATTTTGTATTTTTGAATGCCACTGCTCCAATTTCCACCTGGCTGTCCATAAAATATGAAAAAGAGAGGCGTATAGTTTAGATACGCTGTAAAACGAAATTTCGTAGTATGTTGATGCGTAATTTTTTTTTTCAGTTTTCCTAAACTAATACTATTATTTTACACACCACTAGTACAGCCCGAACTGTTCAAATATTATCAGACAAACTAAACTATCAGCACAAGCAAAAGTGAGAAAACAAAACAGAAATTAAAAAATTTTTTATATATTTATTGCGATGCACTTTAATTTAATTTTTTTTTATAATAAATTTAGGTTTTTTTCGTATTGTTGTTGTTGCTTATTACAATTTATAACTTCTAAACTCAATAATCCACAGCCGTTTCTTTAGTCCCCAAAAAAAAAAAAAAAAAAAAAAAGAGTACGAAATTATAAAAGAACAGTTTATTGACACACGATACGATATGAAACTTAAAAAAAACAACAAAAACAAACATTTTATAACGATTATCAGCACAGAGAATTATAAATTATCGTCTTAATTAAACGCTGATAGAACAGTAAAACGGGGGATCTAATCAACTCCGGCGATCACAAAAAGTGCATAATAATCGATAGTGGATTTAGAAATAATTCTTCAGCTAATCTTTAAGTTTGTAAAACAAAAAGAAAACAAAAAAGAAAAAGAAAAAGAACCAGAAATTAAATTGAAAAAGAACAGAAAACAGACGTAGAAACAATAGAAATGATTGAATAGTCGTATGTGAAGCTTAGCGACAAATTATTTTCAGCTGCCGGAGAGAGAACAAACACAGTAAAATGTTAACTTTTGCTGTCACTTGTTACAATAGTCGTGTTGTCGTAGGCCAGTAGAGACCTACACGGAGTAGCACAGTTGAGGCGAATAGTTATTTGAAGTGTGAACTCATTTCAGTTAAGATGTGTTGCCGCTGTTGCAGTCAGACCCAACAGAAAATATGGGTTTTCGGTTTGGGCAGCATGTTTCTAATTTTCGGTTTGCTCTGCACAATTTGGTGGCCTTCATATGCTGAGGATATGATTTATAAGGTACTCTACCTAGATTTTGTAAAAAAGAAAAAAAAAATTTTTCTTAAAATTTTTCTTTGCTTTTCATAGACTCTACCATTGAAAAATGGTGGCCGTACATATGACAAATGGTCGATAACACCAATACCCGTTTATTTGCACATGTACCTCTTCAACTGGACTAATCCCGATCAAGTACGGGTGCCGGTGTTAAACCACATTTTGATCGTGTGGGTCCTTATGTTTTCGGGAGGATAAAATTAAACGAAACATTACCTTCTACGAGAACAATACGGTTTCGTTTGAACCGGAGCGTACATGGTTCTTTGAACCGAAATGTCTGGTGGTACTTTGGACGATTTAATCACCTGCCCACATTTGCCCTCAATTGTAAGTATTTGGCGGACTTTGTATGTGATTCAATGGCTCGCAATAAATTTTTATCGCCAAAATATTAATCGAAAACGAAGCGAAATCTGAATAAAAAATTCAATTTTTTTTTTATTTACAACAGGCTGCCTCTAATGCTGCACGTTCGTATAATAAAATCATAAAATTCTTCTTCAATATGGCCTTAAACACTAATGGTGGAGCCCTGTATCAAACCCATACAGCCAACGAATGGCTATTCGAGGGTTTCTATGATCAGTTCCTGGACTATGCCATGAAACTGAATAATTCTGAAACGGCGAACATAAAATCCAATCGCTTTGCTTGGTTCTTGGATCGTAATGGCACAGCGGATTTCGAGGGCACATTCACGATTAACACGGGTGTTAAGGATTTACGTGAAATGGGCGAATTGAAATACTGGAATGGTATAAATNGGATTTACGTGAAATGGGCGAATTAAAATACTGGAATGGCATAAATCATACGGGCTTCTTTGAAGGTGAATGCGGCAAAGTTAATGGCAGTACATCCGATTTATTTGTGCCCAAACGACAACACGACGAATGGATAACGATTTTTATTAGAGACACCTGCCGTATTATTAATCTAGTGCCTGTAGGCATGGACAAAATCGAAGGCATAGAGGCTATTCGGTATGAAACACAACCGGATACTTTTGATAGTGGTGAACGCAATCCGGAAATGAAGTGCTATTGTCCATCCGAAAGACAACCAGATAATTGCCCGAAACCGGGTGTCACCGATATCGGTCCGTGTTCGGATGGCGCGCCCATGTATATGTCGCATGCCAGTTTTATGTATGCCGATCCCAGTTATGAAAATACCACTACCGGCACAGTGCCCGATCTAAAGAATGATATTTTCTTTATAACCATGGAACCGCGTCTGGGTGTGCCTTTGGAGGTCAATGCAGCCGTGCAAGTTAGTCTGCTTATACAGCCAGATAAGGATATAACGTGAGTGTTGAAACAATTATTAAATTTCGAGTATTAACGTGTGTTTCCTTTAGCCTACTTAAGGGTATTCATACATTCTATGCCCCCATGTTTGTTATCAACAGCAAGGCCCGTATTACCCGCGAAGTAGCCAATGAAGTTAAGGNGTTAAGGTATGTGCAAGTAATTTGGATTTTTTCTAAGAAAATCTTTCTAAATTTTCAACGTTTTCTTTTGTTTGTTTAGTTGGCCTTAAGTTTACCCGATATAGGCTTCTATATGGGCATTGGCTTCCTGTGCTTGGGTAGCCTTATGATCGCTATTGGTGGTTATCTTACCATAGCCAATAAGTGGTATAAACCCAGAGTTGAAAAGGTTGAAAAGCAATCTTTAATACAGCAGAACTCCTCTCAATAGTTCACACCTATTTTTAACTGCCTTTTCTGAAAAAAGCTTTACAGTGAGAGAACAAATTGTTTAGTTTTTAAGCTAGAAAATTAAGCGTATTTTAAGAGAATTTTTTATGTGAAATAAAATGGCAAAAAACAACAACAACAAAAAACATATAAAAATGTTAACTTTTTTAAAACAGCGTACCCTTCTTAATAAACCTTTAAATATAGAACTCACTACGCTGATCAAGTTAAATTTGATGTTCGAAGTACACTAACGCCGTGTGCCCTGGTAATTGTTATCCTCCCCATTGAAGCCACTTATGGGACTTGAAGCAATTCCTTATACAATGTCAGGTCAGAAAGCCTTACAGATATTCCCGAATAGTCTTCACATAAAACTTAAAACTTTTTTTCATTCTAACAGCTTTGTAAACGTATAGATTGGATAAGTTTCTCCTCTCCCTTTTTCTATCATAATTCCCTCTCAAACTCCTTTTGTTCGCATTGAAAGGTTCTTGCCTTGACAAGTACTCACTCATGCCCTGAATTCCCTGACTACCCTGGTTTTCGTGTTCCCTGGCGTACCTATTTCTCTTGTCTAGCTGATTTACTTTGCCAAGTTAACTGTGAGTCAACCTTATAAAATCAAACTCAAACAGTCGAAGTATTTCTACACCTCTTTACCTTCCTCTCCAACTAAATACCTTCAAGTTTCCCCATACATTCTAAATATTCGTTAATGGTTACGAATATCTCTGCTCCTATATCACTAGCCTTGACCCATCCGTATACCTCACTCTCGGTTACTCTTAAGAGAGTTGCTTATTCTCTCCTATTACTCTTCAAAGTAATAGAGTCAACTGGTTCCATTAGGTCATGAGGCCTCCAAAAGAATCTTATATTCGCTACAATATTCTCTTATAATTCGAACCATAGTTACCGTGGATTTGGTCTTGAGTACCAAATAAAATGGATCAATAGGACCTCTAAAGCCATCGTGGGATTGGCTCTTTTAACTGCTGGTATGGCAACGTGCACCAGGATCGTTATTTTATGCAATTCCACTTGAACTGTTTTAAATTCGCCCGGCCTGACTAGAGAATGATGCCACAGATCATAATTGGTCTGACCATCCAGGAAGCCTTCTGCCTATATTAAGGTCTACTTGACCTTCTTTGAAATGCTGTCACATAGTACCTGCAGATATTTTATTTCCATTTTTATTGATATTACCTTAGCCAGCAGGAGTCGAATTTTTCTATATTTGGGAGTACTCTACCCTTCGTAGATGCCAAATTGCTGGGGTTAATTCTCAATCCCAGTAAACTGGGATGTAAACCGACGATGCCTCATGTTTAATAAGCCAACACACTACCCACTAGATTACGGTGTCTTCTCACTAACACATTAAATAAAGCCACTAAAGATCCCTTCAAACTTATCCGTTGCTATAGGAATACATTGTTCATGTCCTTAACAGTCAATAACAACAGTTCTAACCAAAACCACTGGCTTGTGTATGCCTATCCTTCTCCTTTTTTTAATTCTAAAATCCATGATGAAAATTATTTCACGTTGTCAAAGATTTGAACCTGGATGGCTCAGATTTTTATCGTTCTCTTTAATCTCTGCACAAANAACCTGAATGGCTCAGATTTTTATCGTTCTCTTTAATCTCTGCACAAAGACGTTGCTCATCTGCTATACGATTAAAACTACAGATGCAGAGAGACCTTTTTTTAGGGTTTACTCCTGTTAGAGGATTCACGCAATAAGACTTTTACGATGAAGTTGTTTTAGGGACTCCCTTTAACTGATTACTTTATATGATGATGAAATTCTTAGAATTCGTGTGACTCTGTAGCCTGCCTTTATATATGTTAGGGCCTTTGTAATTCTCTAAGAGGCCTTGACCTGATTTCTTTGCTATAAAATAAAGAATTTGTTTAAGAAGCCAAGCTAAAATTGTCATCAAACAATTAAAACCATGACGATAGATAAGCTGTCAAGATCAATTAAATGCGGCATTACAGTTCATGACAAACTGTGCTTTGATTTATTTTTATGCGTCAGAGAGTAGAACATTTTAAGATTTCATTTGAAATTTGGAACAAATTTACAATTTATGTTCGTAAGGAAGGTAAGCCTAACAGAATATTTCATTAAAAAAACAAAATTTTTTTTTTTTTTAATTTTCATAATCAAAGTCATCAAATAATAAATCAAACAACAATTGAATACGCTTTTAACAAATTTAATTGCCAGTTAGTTAGCCAGTTTAAGTTTAAAACAAGAAATTCTTAACTGTTGGCTAATTAAGCAATAAACCTGTTATTTGACTTAATACTCGTTGCTTGGGTTACATTCTCATGTACTGTAGAGAGGCAAAATCTCTCTCTGTCTGGCAATTAATCTTTTACAAGCTCAGCAGCGATTTGCAATTAATTGATGGAATTGATAGAAATTTTTTTTTCTATTTGCTGTTGTTGTAAAAATTGATTTTCTAATTTACAAGTCGTGTTGTACCTGCTGTATACAAGTACTAACTATGTGATGTTGTTGTTTTAAGACAACAGTTCTGTGCATCATCTTTTCGAAATTGTTTTTGCAATTGCTTAAATGGTAACAAAAAAAAATAAAACAAATCAAGCTTAAAGCAACAAATGACGTCAATTTTATTACACAGCCGATCTGATGAAACATTTTTACTTGCATAACAAATTTTTTATGGTTTAACCCTCCATATAGGAGAGAGAAAATAAGTTTTTTAATTTCAAAATAAAATTTATTACGCAGCGTAACGTTAGCACAATAAAAATAATAAAGAGTTTTTTTCAAATTTTGGTTTCTTTTCAGTATAAAAAACAGGATTCATGACATGCGACAAAGACAAAAATGCTTAAAAAGCAAACAAAGCCTACAACACTTGTGTTTATATCTTCAGTGCAGGAACTAATTTTCAGTTCAATTGGTACAGATTGGCAAGCAGAATTGCTGAATATGATGAGAAAACCAATGTAAACTGAACGCAGCGTATTGTGGGCAGAAAATCTTTGTTACTCAATTGATCGTTTATCATTTACTTTCAGAATGAAGCTGTAAAGGAAAGCCATCCGCCAGCTTATTAATGACGACCCTACAACAACAACGGTATTTATCCATATTAGAAGAATGACACTTAGCCTCCAAAATCGTTTATTGTTACGTTATATTCCTTTGTCACGTAACGTAAATATTTTTGTGTTTCATTGACCAGTGAATTGCTGACTGCAGTGCACTATCCGAAAGTGTTGTGACCTTCTAAGTACATTTAAGTCTTTCAACCTTATAAGGCTCTAGAGATTCGGGCTATTAAAATTTGTTTGGTGAAGCATACACTCGAACGCATTGTGAATTCAATAGGCAATTATTGGCTCAAACTGAATCATGCTATAACTACAGGCCAGTACAAATGCATCTGCTTTTTGATTCGAAAAAAAAAACAAAAAAAATATGTTTTGGCTTCTAAAAAAAGATTTTTTTAAGGAATTTTTTTTTTGTTGAGTATTTTAAATTGACAGACGATCGTTATCTTTTAAATCTTAAACAACTAATTTTGTTGTTCGTTACAATTAAGCGTGAAGATATTGTTGCCTAACTATGATGGATTAGAGTACACAAAAACACAACTAAGTACACTGATACAGTAGTGATCGTCTTATTGTTTATTGTTTTACTTCGATTTATAATCTTATCATTAGTCAGATCTCGCACTCGCTCTCGCTCTCGCTCTCTCTCTCTCTCTATCTCTCTCTCTCTCTCTTTCTCTCTGTGAAGCGATAAGGGCACCTTTAACTACACAAGTAAACGAAATTTATTTCGAATTAATCTATCGACGACAATATTTTGTGGATTATCGCTAGAATAAAATGCTTCTGGTTTCCTATTTCAACACAAATTAAAGGCTTAATTAAGCTCTTTAGAAATCTCATTGAAAGCATAAAAAGTTCCTAACCTGCTGTTGTCCCTATCTCTTCTGTTAGTCAAATTAAGTTGTGTGATATTGTGACAAATTATGTGTGATGTTATCTCTCCTCATACATTTTTATCAAGAACCTGAAGCACAGGCATAATGAAAATGGGGAACTTACTACTTCATTTTTTTCCCCAAAATGGTTGTCATTAGCTTTTATACGTATTCAATTTAACTATTTAACCCTTTTAGGTTTTAAGGTGACGTTATATTAATTTTGATTTCGAAAGTTATCATTACTCATAACATCGCATATGTTTCGATTGTGTGGCTAATCTTAAATAAAAATTCACACAAAAAAGCGTTAATCATTCTCTAAAAAAAAACAAAAAAAAAACAAAAACAAAAAACCTAAAACGCTATTCAGTAAAAAGGAAAATAATCTTTTTAATCAAAAAAATTTGACAAAATTAAATGGCAAAAGGAGAATTGCTATAAGCCCCTACAATACTTAAGTAAAAAATTTAAAAACTTCATGGAAATCATTGCGTCCATTATGATCATACTAGAAGAATTATAAAGAAGAGAAGTAGAGAGGAAAGAGAGACGGATAAAGAATGAAAAAAGGAAGATTAATCAGCTACGCTTATTGTACGCACACCATGCCCAGCCATCCAAATCACAACGAACGTTGGCTCTAGATAGAGGGTTTTAATCTTCAAAGTATTTCTAACCAAGTTATTCATTAGTCTCCTAGCAAGTCCTAAAGGTTTGGCCAAACAAACTTTTCCAACGTATGTGAAGGTAAGCAGAAGTTAGAGGCTATGAAACTGTACTCCATTTAAACAGCAGCAGAAAATCAATTCTAACCTCTTAAAGCTCTTACTCATTCTCTGTAGTCCATTGTAGGAGTAGAGGACCAATCACCCAACAGAATCGAATCCGCATAATAATTGATTTTTAATTTTAAAAGAGAGTAGAACTCAATGAACAAAGCTTTTGCATCAGAACACCCAATGTAGTAAACAACATGTAAATGGCAATCATTTCTTTCTAGAACTTGTTACAAATTTTTGACGGATAGACGATGGTAGGATAAGATGGTTAGAACCCAATACTCCTACCCTCCGCAGGGAGTTGCAGGTGTACTATACTATATCCCATAAGCAATTAGAAACTTACCCGATCTGGCTACTTATAGTTGCATAACGGCTTTCAGTAAACTGCAATCAGCAATAACTGTCTCCTTTAACACCTTGAAACTCTTGTGAGCAATTATGAAATTAAAATTGTGATGACATAGTTGTGTGATACTTGACTACCAAACGATGAATCTAGGTTTGAATCGAAATAATAATTTATTTTGGAATTTAAAAAGGCCAACTGACTACCCCCCCCCCCCCACCATTAAAGCATAACATCAGCAACGAACATTAAGTGAACGCCAGACATTACCAGTTCTTTTGAGCTAAACTCTCAATACAATGGACAATACATTGGCAACCCTATCAATCTAGAATCTGTAACAGTAGACTAAAAAGCAAATGAAACTGAAATAGTTGAAGAAATCAAGTCCCAATATGGCATAAAAACTGAAACTTATTAAACCAGTAACTAATAATGCCTCTACTGTTGCTATAGCAGCTAAAATTTGCAACAACAACAACAAAAAAATATCAAATTTTTTTGGCAACAAATGCTTTGATGCACTTTTTTCAATTTCGATTGTATATCTAAATTGTTTTAAGCCATATCGGTCAACAACATTTCAATTGTGTTCAAAACGAGACAGTTTCTAACAAACATTTTCTAAATTTGAAAACCAATACCTAAAAAACTGCAGAAGAAACCTTTACGTAAAGCGCTTTGAATCTTTCTACTTTCAAAACAAAATGTGTTGCCGCTGCTGTAGTACTAAGCAACAGAAAATTTGGCTCTTTAGCATCGGCACTATTCTAGTAATTTTGGGCATCGTAAGCTTAACAGCATGGCCAACAATTTGGAAGGCTGTTATAGAAAAGGTAAGATATTGCAGATTTATGCCTGTAATCATAACTAACTTGATTAATACTCCTCCATATTGCAGAAGTTGCCCTTACGCCCGGATTCATTTTACTATACAAAGTGGGTGCAAACGCCCGTCCCTTTATATTTGCATTTCTTTTTATTCAATTGGACAAATCCCCAGCAGGTCAACGATAGCTCGGTCAAACCAAATTTCGAACAGTGTGGACCTTATGTATTTCGTGAAATTAAAATCAAAGAAGATCTTAAATGGGAAGACAACAATAACTTGGTGACATATTTCTCAAAACGTACCTGGTATTTTGAGCAGTCCAAGAGCATTGGTTCCCTAGACGATCTGATAACAGCACCCCATTTGCCAACAGTGGTAAGTTCGAGATTGACTTTGTAAGAAAAGTATTTCAAACCCAAAAATTATTTCAGGGCGCTTCAAAAGTCTTTGGCAAACGGCATCGCATTTTAAGTAAAATCGTTAATTTCGGTTTAAATCGTGAGGGTGGCACACTGTACGTTACTTATAACGTTTTGGAATGGTTGTTCCAAGGTTTCTATGACGATTTAATGGATTTTGCCGAACGTTTGCATTCGCCACGCTTTCCCATTTATTACCCTCATTTCGGTTATTATTACAAACGCAACAATAGCAAGGAGGCTGAGGGTACTTCCACCATCTACACAGGACAACATGACTTAGGGAAAATGGGTGATCTTAAGTATTGGAATGGTTCCGATCACACTGAATACTGGCAGGGTGAGTGTAGTCGTGTAAATGGTACCACCGGTGAACTTTGGGCCCCCGGCAAAATGTGGCATGAACCGGTTACATTATTTCTGGCAGATGCTGCACGTTTTATAAATATTTTCCCTCAAACTAATGAAACATATCGTGGCGTTGAGGTAAGACGTTACACCAGCACAGAGTTGACATTTGACAGTGGCTATATGGCAGAGGATACGAAATGTTTTTGTGTCCCTAAACGCGAGTGTCCTAAAAATGGTGTCGTAGACTATTCGCCCGTAACAATGGGGGCTCCCATTTATTTATCGCATCCGCATTTTTATATGACAGATCCGCTATATCGCCAGAATACCACCGGTTTACGACCGGATCCTAAGCAACATGGGACTTTTGTGTTATTGGAACCCAAACTGTCGATACCTATGAAATTGGAGGGCAAAATAATGTTAAGTGCTCTACTGGAAAGGGATGAGGAACTAGAGTAAGTTGTTGTTATGCCTCTATTGTGAATTGTTTGAGTGCTAAAGGCTGTTTAAATTGTCAGTGTTTTTAAGGATCTGGCGTGGAATTTTTATGCACCACTTATCTCGTTATATATGACAGCCGAAATAACGGATGATCTGTTGAGAGTTGTTAAGGTAAATCGTAATTAATGGAATTCAAACAATTTTTAATACAAAATTTTCTTTTTTTTCTGTGCTTCACAGTTCATGTTAAATGCTCCGCTGATTGGCCAGTATATTGGAATAGTTTTACTAGGCCTTGGTCTAATTGAAGTCGTGTTGGTATTGATTAAACAAAAACCCATAAATGGAATGAAGAAGTTGACGGTAAAGTTCAGTGAATAAATTATTAAAAATTTATAAAAAAAAATATTAAAATGAAAATTATTTAAATTATGATGTCGTATACAACAAATTTTTTTTTTTTTTTTTTTTTTTTTTTTTTTTTTTTTTTTTTGAATAATTTTTCTGCAAATATTTTGAGATTTTTCGTTAAATATTAATGAAATCCTTAACCAGTGACCTTTTTTCTAAAAAAAAAAATTCAAACTCGACGTTGATGTTCATAAATTTTGTAATACAATATCGTATACATACTGAAACGTACACAAATATTTCTTTAAAATTACGACAACAGCTTTTGACATTTTTAAACGAAAATAAAAATTAATAAAGAATTTAAAAAAAAGAAGAAAAAGAAAAAGAAAAGAAAAGAAAAGAAAATTGTTTTTTTAATAAAAAAGCTCAAATGGATATTAAAGACGTTTATAATACTCTACCACTCCCTAAGAACTTACTTACTTGCATGCTTATTTGGTCATTGCAACCATTTCAACAGGCTTACAACCTAGTTGCAACCATATTGTGTGGTTCATTTTGTATCCGTGAGAGGTGACGGTCTACAGTTTAGAAGGTTTTTGTGTCTTTATTTTCATTTACTCTCAGGCGTTTTGCCTTAAGAAATAGTTTTTCTTCTTACATTTCGTGTTTGTTCGAGATGTCAAAGCAGGAGTTTAAACCTTAAGTTCTCCATCTAACAAGCTCACACACACGCTACCTACTAGACTACAAGGACTTCATTCATTCCCTTTCATACATACGTACATAATTGGTTGACAATCTTTTAGCCAGTATCAGAACTTAGCTTCTCAAACTACTACTACTACTATGTTGTTGTGTGTGTGTGTTTTTTCTATGCATGGGTGGTGGGAGCTACAGTTTAAAGTCGTCATCAAACTACAGTTTTTGCCAGAAGGCTACATACATACTTTCATACATAATTGGCCATTACGGCTCTTCAGTGAGGATTACGATCTAGCTTCTCACAACAGCCATGTTGTGTGTGTTTAATTTTATTCGTGATTGGTGGGGGCTAACAATTTAAAGACGAGAAATTTTTTCAGAGTTTTTACCACCAGATTGCTGAGCACACGCCAAAAGAAATATTTTTTCATTGTTCGATCGAGATGTCTGGGCTGGGGTCTAAAGCTTGAGCCACCTAGTAAACTACAATGACTCCACCCCCTCCTTAATTTCCACTGTTGGAAAATTACTGCACATGGAACAGATTTTGATTGCAACATTTTCAGGATGATGATTTCAATTTACTCTTTTTCAATTAATGTTCTGTGCATTACAAAGAACATTTTAAAATTTCATTTACCTCATGAAGCTTAGGACAACGATCGTACATATAATGCCACTTTGTAGCCTTCTCCTCAAAGTTTCCAGCGTGAATCCAATTTTGGCTAATTGTACAGTTTAATCTGCAATATATTTCAATGCAATTGCCATTGCCATTGATTGAACAGAATTCATGCTAGAATCTCTTGTCCTTTCTGATGTTACAAACCTTAACAACAAAATAACATACCGCCCAGCGGTACTACGATGTTATAGGAGGCATATATACAAATACAACAACCTTAAGGCATCATAACAAGTTGCTAAACAATAAATTTATTACAATGCAACATGCAAGCTGGCGTTTTTCATTTGGCCGCTAAACGAAATTTATTTTCCATTCAGTTTTTCTTTCTCTTTCATGTCCTTTCTAATAGAAACGTAACGGCTTTTTTTCTTTTTTTTTAATTGAAATTTTAAAAATAAAATTGAACTGAAACTGAAACTGAAACTGAAGAAAAACACAGTGAAACAATAAATAAAAAAGTTTAATTACAGGTTTTTACCTGCGATGACATTTGCTAATAAAAAAAGAAAATAAAAAAAAATTAAAACAAATATTCAATCGTGTTAAATAAAAATGAAAATTGTTTTCCANNAATTGTTTTCCATTTTTCTTGCATTTGTTTTCTTTTCATTTTTATTTTCATTTTCATATGCAAAGTGAAAAGAGAGGAAATATTATTTTTTATTTTTAAATGATGAAATTATGCAAAAAGGACATAAAAACTTAGAAAAACTTAAAATCTATGCAGGTATTGACGTAGTGTTGCCAACCACATAAATATTTATGAATTGCAATGAAATGGCCATTTTGGATTTAAATGTAGAAAATATTTAGAACAACAATAATAAATTAAAAATAAAAATAAAAATAAAAAATAAATAAAATTGTACAATTTATTTGTCTAATAATGTATAAACATTTGTAAAAAAAACACACACACACACACACAAGAAAACACAATAAAAACAAAAAAGAAATTTAAATTAATAACGATAATAATTGTTATTCCTTATTTACACAACTACACGTACATGCAGACATACATTACTCAAGAAAAAAAAATATAAAAATTTATTACAAATGAACAGTAAAAGTTATAAGTTTTAAAAAAAAAGACCCACTAGGTAAAATTTAAAAGAAGAAATCCACAGAGTCATCACCATCACATCACCAACAAGGCGAAATATGAAGCAGATTTACGGCAAAAACTCTGAGAGTAAATAAATTTGTCAAAAATCTGTCCTTCATTCGATAGTCGACATTAAAACTGTAGGACCCGCCACTCATGTATAAAGTTAACATACACAGCATAAGTGGTGTGAGAAGCTAGGTGGTAATCTTGACTGAAGGATTATTTGACTAATTATGACTAATTATATTGTGTATGTAGGGATGCGTGGCTTAAATCTCCTTTTATATATAATAAAATTATTTGCCTTAAACCCGCAAGTCTTTGTTTCTCTTTGTCTTCCATTTTGTTGAGTACACATTTCCAAACATCTGCCTACACACTACATAAGAGTTGAGGCCCTGTTGTCTGTTTGTTCAATGCCCAGAATTCTTAATCTTAATCTGGGTAACTTTATTATGCCCATCTAACTGACTCTCCAGACAATCTCATACCATCTTCGATTTAACATCGTAACAGCCGAGAGAAAGGCAGCCCGACTGACAAAGTTGCAATGTTTTGTCTTGAGATCCTTGCAGTCTGTAAAATACAGCAATTAAGAAAAGCAGAAGCCTGTCTTGTTAATATTGGTTGATGGTTGGTAACTGCTATTAAACCCGATGACCGATGAGCACTTTTCAAAATCCATTTTCTATTTAAAGCGTGTGTACGAGAGAGTGAGTCTATGCAGTATTCCAGATGCCAGATGACAAGATAATTCATCATTGTCTTGTTTTGAACTGGAATAAACAGAATGTTGCGGCCTTGCGGTTGCGGTTCTGGAGTAGCCACACCTCAAAACTTAGTAGCCTGTGATGGCAACCTACATGCTTAGATATTTCGTACATCGAGTTGATTACTTCTCCCTTTTTGAATTTATGGTTCTCATTGGTGGATAGACGCTAGTGTCATGCCTATTACATTGATTTTTTTCATCTACAACCTACACAATCATTTCGATTACATTTCCTATTGGCATTGCTAGCCAATAAAGGTCAACTCCTTACATGCGTAAATATTTACAAACAATAAATAAATGAATAAATAAATAAACATTTAAAGAATAAACAACTCAAATAAACAAACAAACAAAAAAATGTTCAAATTAGAGAAGAATACAAAGATAAAAGAACAACTAGAAATACAAATAACAATATAATCAACAAAATAACTATAAAGCGTTAACAAGCAGATAACAGCTAAGAACAATGCAATAAAATGCAATATAATAACAACAATAACAACAATTATAGACTTTAAGAGAAAATATTAAGAAAATAAAGAAATTTTGATAATTCTCAAGAATCTTAATTAGATTCAGCCGATAAGGCAAATGCAACAATATGTGGCAAGTGTGTGAGAAAGAATGTAAAAATTTCATTTTTTTTTTTTTTTTTTTTTTTTTTGAAGGCAATGCTTTACAACAAAAACAATCTTTTACAAAGTAACCCAGTACACATAGATTGGTCAAATCTTGTTTCCGCATAGCATTGAAAACTTGACTTAGTTTATTGAATATTCTCATCTCTGTTCCTTTGGAAAGTTGGAAAACTTCATACCGCTCGGCATAATTTTCTGATAGAAAGCGACATATTTTTTTAGAAAATTTTCGATAACTTTAGAAATTCTTAAAAAAGATTTGACAGCTACTGCAAATTTTCTTTTTATCTTTTTTATCAAAAATTCATCGATATCAAAATTTCTATACAAAATTTTATTGATAACTTTTTATAAAAAAAACTCATCGATAACTACAAATTTTCTGCACAAAATTTTTCAATAACTATATACATTTTTGTAAAAACCGTTCGATAACTGTAAAATTTCTATACAAATTTATCAATAGCTGTAAAATTTATATAAAAAGTTTATCGACAACGTTTTAGAAAAAAATTTATCGATAACTACAAATTTCCTATACAAAATTTTCGATAACTATACAATTTCTATAGAAAATTATTTGAAAACTCTAAAAAAAATGTCGATAACTTTTTAAAAAGAATTCATCGATAACGATAAATTTTCTAAACAAAATTTTTCGATAATTACAATTTCTATAAATCGATTTTACATAAATTTTACAGTTATCGATAACTTTTTAGAAAAAAAATCTTCGATAACTACAAATTTTCTATACAAAATTTTCGGATAACTATACAATATCTATAGAAAATTTATTTGAAAACTCTAAAAAAATATGTCGATAACTTTTTAAAAAGAATTCATCGATAACGATAAATTTTCTAAATATACAATTTCTATAGAAAATTGTTTGATAACTCAAAAATTTCTACAAAAAAAATTGTTCGATAACAGAATATTTTGTAAGGTTTTTACTTACTTTAGTCAAGTAAGCTTAACACTTATACCAGTTGAATAGGCTTATTCTGATACCACGTTTCATAATTAATGCGTTGATACACACTATTAGTGAGAATCGTCTGAAGTAGTTATTTTTGAAAGCCTTTTGTAATTAATTTCATTGTCGACATGTCAAGAAGAAAATTAACTGCTGTTATCGGAATATCTAGACGAGTGTCTAATTCGAACTCCTCAATATGTCTATCATGCTCCGTTTTACCATCCAGTTTAAATATTTCTAAAGAAATTAAAGGAGGAACTAGCTTTCCATTCAAGCAGTCCAAGATTTAACTGCATTGAGCCGCACTGTCGTCTGAGCCCACCGCTTTAATAAAAAATCAAAGACTAGGCAGCTGATGATAGCAAAGTATGCCTTAGTTGTAGAAGGGCAGAGTGCATTTGTGATGAAAACAGTTAACTTGCTGAGCAGTTTACCTATCAGTGGAGCAGTAGCAAAGTATAAAGGCATTCTCCATCAAATGTGAGCACCACAACATGGACCCATAATGCGTAGTATGCGACATTTCTAAATATTTTTAAAAGATTTGCTGTTTCTCTCTCTCTCTCTAGCCTTTTCTCTTTGTAATCTCTTAATGTCTGATATGTTGGCAATCGTTGGTTGGTTTGCTGGTTTAGACGTTAATGTTTACGTTTACGTTTAGAATGATTTTGAATTTCTTGTCTTAAATTCTTGTATGTTTTAATTGGATGCCAATAAAGAAGTGTTATTGACTTAAACAAATCCAGGCAAGATATGATAAATAATTCTAAAAAAAAATATCGTTTGTATGTGTCCATATTAGTTTGTATGCAAAAAATCAAAAAGACTCCTCAGGAAATAAGAAAATCTTGAAATTTTTTGTCAAAGAAGAGAAAAAAAAAAAGAAGAGAGAAGAGAAGATAAAAGTAAACACACTTGTGTCACTTATAAATTATTTGTTTATTTATTTTGTTTTTATATTGCAATTCTTTCTTCTTCTACGTCTTCTTCATCTTTTTATGTTTACAATTTTTCTTAATTAAATTTTCACCTTGAAGCTGTGTTGTTGCCAATTTCAATTTGAAAGTGTTTTTGCATCATGCACTGCATGCTACTTGAAGATTTATCTCTGCTGCACGGTTGATGCTTCTCCTGAAGCTTCTTATGATTCCACTTGATACGTCTTAAGCCAATCAGCAACAGCAACAGCAACAGCAACAGGAACAGCAGCAGCAGCAACAGTAGCAACAAAAAGCAGTTGCAGTATGCCAAAGGAGGAAATGACTGCTTCTGGTTGTTTCTCTTACAAACGATTGCCATGTTTACAGAATTTTCTTAAGGTTTTTCGGCAAGGAAAATAAAAAGAAACAGAAAAGTTAAGAAATTTAAAGAAAAAAACAAATTTGTTGACATACTTCTATGGGAGGAAAGAAAACGTAAAGAACGAATTGTGTCCTAAGGACACCTGGCTGCTATGCACATCTTGTTGGCTGGCATTTTAATTTAATTTATTCATCATTGAGATGTTTTTACTTTTAAATTCAATAAAAGTAAACATCCTTCTTCCCCTCACATTTTATAATACCATAGACCAACATGGTATAAAGCCAGTGTATTAAATTTACATGGGACTGGTACAAGAACAAGTGACTAGGTTTTCCTTAGCTTTCATTAGCAAATCAGATAAGTTGGGTTGTACGGTTGTATGGGTTTGCGATTGCAAAGATATCCCAAGTAATTGTGTACCAAATGCAGATCTGAAACAGTTCTTTGGAATACAAATCCAAACACGATCGATCACAAGTGTATCTCCTCCCTCTAGTAAGTCAATGTGTTCATTATTCCCTAACAATTTGTAAGCTGAGGAAGAGTGTTTGTCATGATTAGGCATGCAAACATATTTCCGTTACCTAGAAAAAATTCTTAAAAGTTTGTAGGTAGCATTGGAGAATGAGAACTTGGTCCACTTTATTTGCCAATATTCGTTTCTGACTCGATGCCAACTCTCCAATTCAGTTATTTTCTTAATTGATCATTACAATCCTTTAGCCAGGATACCAACCTAGCNGTATCTGACTCGATGCCAACTGTCCATTCAATTATTTTCTTAATTGATCATTAAAACCACTTAGTCAGGATTCCAACCTAGCTTATTGCAACACCCACATTGTGTGTTAATTTTATCCATGACTGATGGAACGTACAGTTTTCCTACAGCCACCACTGAATTATTGACAATTTTATTTCATACTCAGAGCTTTGAACACAGAAGACTGCCCAAAGAGAGTAACAGCTTCAGTAACAGCTTCAACTCGTACAAGAACTGGTCATTACATAATAATTAGTCATTACAACCCTTTAGTCAGGATTACAACCAAGCTTCTCCTACCACCCATGGGCAGAAGCTACAGTTTAAAATCGACACTCTAATAGCTTTTGCCATAAGGCTGTTGAGGGGAAGAGTTGTAGGATGGCCAAGTGTTGGCCCTTGCAGCTTATAAAAATTAAATTCTCCTACCGCCCATGTGCAGCAGAAGCTACAGTTTAAAATCGACACTCTGAAAGCTTTTGCCAGAAGGCTGTTAAGGGGAATAGTTGTAGGATGCCCAAGTGTTGGCCCTTGCTGCCTATAAAAAATTAAATTAAACCGCAAAACTGAATAACAAATCATTTGCTTAACGTGTTAATTGATTTATTTTTTCTAAAATTACTTCAATGCACACTCACAAAACGTGCTTAATTGAAATTAAGTTCGCATTTTATTTTTAAGTGGCATTTAATAATTTTATTTTCATTTTCCTTTCCTTTCGTTTTTTTTTCTATTTTAAAATTAAATTGTAACGTGAACAAGTGCCATTAAAAATCATTGAAAAAATTGTAAAAAAAAAACAATCACACGTGAAACAACCTACTCGTGAATATGAGCGAAAAAAATAGCCGTGGGGCATTTTATGCAAACCCTCAGTTACTTGAAGCATATTTGAATTATTTTTAATTAAAAATTTGTAAAAAAAAAAATAAAAAAAAAGAATACAAGGAAAGCATGAGCTAGCTTATGAAGGCATGGTGTTAGGAAATCATAAATAAAACAGTTTTATGGAGGCAATGTAATGTTGCTGGCAAATGTTAGATGCAGTGGGAAGAAGTGTGTGAACTCTTTATTGTCCAGCATGTTACTGCCATTTTGAAGGTTATAAAGTTATGGGCTCTCTTAAAGAAGCTCAAAGCGCAGTCTTGTAGGCCACTAGTTCAATACGCTAGCCAGTAGACTATGGCGTCCATAGTTGAGTACATAGTGTGCTGGCTTATAGACAAAAACCTGTGTTACAACTCCAGCTTCTCTTCTCAGGCCTTCTCTCAACAATGTTTCTGCAAAAACCCTGAGAGTAAAGAGTATCTGGCGTTTGGATCCACTTAGAATTTTAGATCCAACCGCACTTCATGTATGAAATGGAATACATATTACATGGATTGGTTCGAAGCAGATAGTCTTATTGTCTGGGTTGTAATCCTGACTAAAGGTTTGTAATAATCAAGTTAATAAGTAAGTACGGTGATGTGGTAATGATCAGAAGTAGGTTGACAAATAGATTTACGATGAGAAGAGCTTTCTTTCCTATGACTTAACGAGAACCATTCGGTGGAGTGAGAAGAGATGTTTGGAAAGAGCAAAGAAAGGCAAATGGACTTGAGGCATTTTAAATTTCTATTCGTTTGTTACAAGGAATAAGGATTTAAGACATGCATAACACTGAGGATAGTAACACGCAAGTGGTTACTACAATCCTTCTGGCTCCCATTCTGGGCAGGCTTACAACTCTAGCTTCTAAACACCAGCCATTTCTTTGTGTAATATTATGCCGTATATCATAAGGCGGCAGGCGATCATACAGTATTAAAGTCGGCTCAAATCTCTCTGAATCTAGATTTCTGAGGAAATTTTCCACGGACACTATTTATTCTTTACATCATGCCCAAGAGTGTATAAGCCAGAAATCTGTTGAGAGGAAGTCCACGAAGAAATGTTTGTTCATCCTTCGTTTGGTTGCAATGATGTGCGTGATCTGAGGTTCTAAGAGTATAGGCAACACATCACCTATAGCAACGGGCAACTAAACTGTATCCAAAGCCACATTGAATTAAGAATAATTAAAGAAAAACGATTAAGAATTTTTAAAACTTTTTCATAAAGGAGCTGCAATAAATAAAGAAAAATTTGTTGTTGTTGTTGTTGTTTTATTTCCCCCTTCATACTAAAATCATATCAACAGTTTAAAATAAATTGCAAAAATATCTTTTTAATCTTTAAAGAAAACAAACGTAAGCCTTGTAACAAACAAAGTTCTCATGTTTTAATTTACAAAATGAGCAAAAAAAACGCAACTACAGGCTTCAAAAGTCATAACAAAATACGAGCAGAACATGATGATGATAAAGTGGTTGCGTGAACTAACAAACGACAAAATAATAAGTCAGTCAACAGTTACTATATACTATAGCACAACAACAATAACAATAACAACAATTTACTAAAAAAAAGGCTTAAACCACAAGCCCTTCACTTAAAGCAATTGTTTCAAGGGCTATTGGC
>QOCX01001800.1:0-28335 GCA_005959815.1 Sarcophaga bullata | reverse complement strand
GTTGTTGTTATTGTTGTTTTTTGTTATCCTTTTATCCCGTTTATCCCTTTTTTTGTCATTTAGCAAGCCCATTACGAATATTGGTGTCGTAGACATTCAATTTCTTTTTATTTATCATTCCTTCAGTCCTTTAATCATTCATTCATTTACACTTTCATTCATTCACTCATACATACACTCATTTACTCACTTATTCATTCATTCCACTGCATTCATTCATTCATTCATTTCATTCATTATTTGTTTGCTTCTTGTTTATTTGTTGTAGACAAACATTTTGTAAATGTGTGCCACACACACACACTTACACACACGCAGAGTTTCATGCCGTCATTCTATCAATCAGACCGCCAGTCAGCCAGTCAGTCATCCAGTCAGTATGTCACTCAATTTCATTTTGTCATGATTGTAGTCACTTAATGTATGTAATACCATTGTATGTATGTATATGGGTATGTGTGTGTACTTCCTTGGTATGCGTTTTCTTTATACATCATCTCGCCTGCGTAAGGGAATATTAAACGTTTAAATGAAGGCCCCCGTTTTATGTGTTAAATTGCGAAAGAAAGAAAGAAAGAAACCAAAAATAAATGAAAATATTTCTTAATGATCGAATCCTACGAGTGTGTGGCACATTTCAGGGAACGTGTTCATCAAACTGGAATAGTAGTTGCGTGTTAATGTCAACAATTGACTTTAAGTTCTTAATGCTTCGACCTAATAGGGAGGTCGATGATAATAATATCATGGAATTAATGAAAATTATTTTTAAAGAAAAATTTATCCTACCGTTGCTTCAAGTTAAGTATCTCCTTACCCTGGCAAAAACTCTGGGCGTAAAATAAAAATTACCATGAAAATGTTTCTCAAAAATCTATTATTTGGAGTCGACTTTAAACTGTAGGTCCCACCACTCATGTATAAAATAAACAAGCACAATATAAGTGGTGTGAGAAGCTGGGTTGTAATCCTAACTAAATGGTTGTATTCAACAATTATGTTGTGTAAATATGTATTATAAGCGACATTTTGAAGTATTCTTACCACAACCATCGTCACCACGCTTAGTAAAATTTCTGTGTGCACAACAACCCATGTTTCCAATGACATTGCAGCTATTGCCAGGTCATCGAAAATGTGGATTCCCTCAGTATCACTGTATTAAGGTATCACACGAAGGTTGACTATCAAATGTGTATCTATGCCGTAGATAATTCACAGGGATGAAGTTGCAGTAGTCTAGCAGTTGGTAATTTGGCTTACTAGAAGTGAAGTCGTGGTTCAAATCCCAGTTTAGACATCTCAAATAAAACGAAATATGAAAATAATATTTCCTCTTAGCAAAAACTCTTTCTCTTCTGGCAAAAATTCTGGGAGTAAATAAAATTGCCACGAAAAGTTTCTCAAAAATCAATTTTAACAATTACAGCGTCAGACAGCATTCGCGTTCATTATTTTTTAATAGAAATTAGTCTTAGAGCGCAGTATGAAATGTCATTAAAACCAAAAACATTTTCATATACTTCTATGTATTCTCTTTTTAACAGATAGCCGCTCCGCATTTGCTGCGTCTAATGTGTGTGTAACAATAGTCACTCTTGACGTGCCGCAAGTGCTGTGTCTAATGTGTTTATAGCAATAATCACGCTTTGTTGCGCTGCATGTGCTGCGTCTAATGTGTGTGTAGCAATAGTCATACTTTAAAGCGCTGCAAGTGCTGCATCTAATGTGTGTGTAGCAATAGTCACGCTTTGAAGCGCTGCAAGTGCTGCATCTAAAGTGTTTATAGCAACAGTCACGCTTTGAAGCGCTGCAAGTACTGCGGCTAATATGTTTACGGCAATTGTCACTCTTTAAATGTTGCACACAAACTAAAAGAGATAATTTTTTCAAAGTTTGACAGAAGCCAAATGATAGATGGTTGTTGATAGCAAAGCTGTTGCCCCTTCCGTTAAAAGCAAAGAAAAAAAGGTTACAGAATTAATGATAATACGCCGACCTTCTGAGGTTATGAAACATAACTGTATGTCTCCAACTTGTAAGAGTCAAACAAAGTGTTTAGTGACCTCATTGTGATGTTTCTATCATTTCTATATTGATTGGTTCTATTATGTTCCGTTTCACTGAAATACATTGTTCTAGTTCGGCAAGATCGTTTAGTATAGTCAAGAACCCAACTAAATATTGAGTGATGTTTAGCTCAGTGTACGTTCCTTGTGTCTAAGCAACAGTTCAAAATAGTTAAGATTATTTTAAGCAGACTATCTCAGTTATCTAACACTGTTAAAAGTGGTACTCATTTCGGCAAGTTCTATAAACTCATCCAGTCTTTGTTGTTAAGGTTGCTTTAAATTTCATCATGTTTTTTTTATTAAGAAGATAAATATTTTTCCTGTTGGAAAGTCTATACATGGCCATAGGTAGGGCTTTATAGGGGTTACAATTATTCCACCTTAATTTATATTTCCCTCCTCTCCTCTCTATTCATAATCTCCTTTGTATGTGAGTACAAATGCGCGATATAAACAAGCATATGTGAATAAAGTCCTTAAAAAAATAAATGGGAACCCAAAGTTAAAGGTTTAATGCAAGAGAGAGAGAGAGAATAAAAAGTCAAATGGAATGAATGAATGAACAAATGAATGAAGCAGTGAGTGTGTGTGTGAGTGAGCTTGTGACTGTGTGAGTAAGTGAGTAAATGAATGCACAAATAAGGAAATTGCTGGCACTTTGAAGGCTTTAAACTTAAAACAGGAAGCCTATGATGCCAGTAGGTTAAAATGGGATTTACTTTTTTTTGAAAAATAAAATTTCAGGCTAAAAAATGAAATGAAACTTTAAACGAATTTTGGGTAAAACATAGGCAATGCTTTTTTCTTAAAGGATTACAATATAAAAGAAGGCCATTTGGTTGATAAAGGTTTTATTCACAAAGGCTTTTTTGCTAGTGAATATCATAATAAAAGTTTAATTTAGTTTTGTTTTAAGCTTTTGCTGTGTAGTTAATCCTGTTGCAGGCAAAAGGTGTAAGCCGTATGCCTTTAAAGGTATTGAGTGTTAAGAGGCTTACGAAGTACAAGGGCAGTTCCCCCGAGTTTAAATAAATTTTGAAAAAAAAATTTCTTTATTTATCAATACAGTCTCAATACATTTTTCCCCCAGAGATACTACATGCATAATGGATCATAACAACCCCGCAGTCAGGATTACAACCTAGTTTCTCACATCCCATATGTTGTGTGTGTAAATTTTCTACATAAGTGGCGGGAGCTACAGTTTAAAGTCGACTTCGAACGACATAGAGAAAGGTACTCGCTTTATTCCTTAATTTCCAATCTTTTTTCTCACGCACGCATAATTTTTCCCCGCTTGATTTCACTTCCGTTAAAAAGAAGTCACTCTGACAAACACAAAAACATACAGGCTGAAAGAAAGAGAGAGAGAAAGAGAGAGAAGAAGAGGCAGATAGTGAATGTGTCAGTTGGTGTGAAAATTTACTTGATAAAGATTTACGTTGAATAAATAGGTTGAAAATATTAAAATTACCTGGTAATTAAGTTGAAAGCGTTATTCATTTAAACAATGCTGACGAAGCAAATTAAACTCAACGAAAAAAGAACAAAAAGAAGAAATAAAAAAAGGTGTACCATGATAATGACGATAATGAATATCAGAATAAATATTTGCAATTCATTATTCATGGTGAACATAATTGCACCCGCAGCAACATTCACAATTCATACGACGGCTGCTGTTGTTGGTAATATCAACTCCAAACAAATGATTGCTTGAAGGCTAGAGGGCCCGGTAAGGCCGGCAGGATTTTAATATGAAAAATTTATTTACTTTTAAAAACGAAACAAAACAAAACAGAGAAGTGAAAGGAAGGGAAGTGGAGGGGAAAGGAGGAAGGGAAATTTATTGATTATTGAATATTTAATTGGAAAATGTTGTCAATTGGTAGGAAACAATTAAAAAATTTGTTAATTATCATAAATATATCTGTTGCCACCTGATCGAAACAGCGTTACAGGAAGAGCTGAATTGTTTTTATAGACGATAACATGATTTGACAGGAGACTACAATCTTGTACTATGGGGCGTAGTATGATAATGAAAATGAGGTCATCATTGCAGAATTCAAATCAAATTTGCACAGTTTTGTTCGATAACTTGTTGCCATTGTAAGGATAATTTCGACGTACTAGTCACATAGAATTCGCCATAGTCTAGCACGTAGTGTGTTGGCTTATTAGACGTAAGAAAATGGTTCAAAACCCAGCTCAAATATCTTGAATAAAACGAAAATGAAAAAAAAAAAATAATTCTTTCGGCTACATCTTCTCAGAAGATTTCTGGCAAAAACTCGGAGAGAAAATAAAAATTGTCATGAAAAGTTTCTCAAAAATCTGTTGTTCGAAGTAGGTCCCGCTATTCATGTATAAAATGAACACGCACAACGTTGGTGATGTGGGAACATAGGTTGTAATCCCGACTGATGGATTGTAATGAGAAACGTTCTCCTCTTTCTAGAGTTTCTGTTATCTGTCTGGATACGAGAATATATTGAAGGCTTTAAGTGGGACATGACGTCATTTGTCCTTAAGGAAAACATTCGCATTGAGAGATTTATTATCTACTAAAGGGGCTAACCAAACTCCAATTTTTTCGGTCTGGATGATATATTGAAGGTTTTAAGTATGACGGATGGCAAGATGGAGCACGTTACGTCATTTGTGCTTTAAAAGAATTTCGGATTCAGAGGTTTATTATTCGAGTTACTGAATGGCCTTCGAGTGAACTTATTAACCCAACTTCGATTTTTTTCCTATAAATTTTTGTTCCTTCAACGAATTCACCAACGAATTTTTCTTGCCAACTTATAATTTCTTTGCTTTGCCTTAGCCTAAGCAATTAAATGTTCTCAGCTGGTTAACTCTGGCAGGCCCTAGAATGATAGAGTTACCATCCGTCGTTGCCTCAAAACAACTCCAAAAACTTATCTTTACAACGAAACCTAGCATGACTCAATCTCAATTGTAATAAACGGGATGCAGTCTACTGAAGTCAGATTTATAAGTGATCAATTTTCATTTTTTTCAGGTGGCTTTATGGGTGACATTGCCTTGCCAGATGTCGAATATGGCAGTGATGATTATCCTATAGTGGCCTCTACACGTGTATGGAATGAACCCCAAGCCGATGCACCCATGAAAGAGCCTGCCTATAACTATAACGATACATTTCAAAAGGAAATGGAAATACTAAAGCAGGAAGTCTATCATGAGGGCCTACAAGTAGAGGAAGAGGGTCTTACCGATATTATACGCCGGAAAACGAAATTGCCCAGTAATAAGCCGGATTTAGAGAATGAATTAATACAGGTGAGTTCAGACACAAAAATTAGAATTACTGAGTACACTTAAGCCCCGTCTTCATTCTTTTTTCTTTCTTTCATCCTAGTCCGCAAATGAGTTGCTAAAACCTTCGATCCATAGCAACTATCCTTCGATAAATTTCAAAAATGAAGTGATTTCCTCAGAGGAACAATCCGTAGGCTCACGTAAATATCCAATCGTTATGGAACCGAAAAAACACAAAACCATCGAAGCCCATACTGCGGAAATTGGGCCTCTGGATAAAACTTTCAATACCTCTGGTGAAAAATATGATTTTGGTTTCTTGGCTCGCGAAAAGACCGTATCGGAAGAGGAAAAACACAATAAGTCATCGATTGGCATGGGTAATCGTAATGTCGATCAGCGTAAAATACAATCGAATACCAAAGATATCGAACTGGATACGGGCAATAATTTTGTATCGGAACGTAAAGTGGTCATATTGCCCACCTCTTTGCCTAATCAACGTTCTACGTTGCCGAATGTCTACAGTAATGCTGGTGGTAATGGCATGAAATTGGATGAAATTCAGGAGATCAAAGGCACCAGCACGATTGTTAAGAGAAGGCATAGGAGAGGCAGGAAGCATCGGTAAGTGGATAGTAGATTTATATTCCAGAATATGCAAGGGTTTCTGTAAAGCAAATCTATTTTTCGATCTGTGATTCGATTTGCTTTATAAAAATCGCTGCATATTTCTTTACTCTCTTTTAACCTCTTCCATAGACGCAGTTATGGCCACCATCATCGTGCTGAATACAATGCCAAGCTACAGCAACTAAAAGAAGAACTCAATCGTCCAATAGGCCGCCCTCGACATACAAAGAAACCTCAAAATCTGCAGCAAAACAGCACAGCTCGAAAAGCCTTCTTCTTCATTTCAAGAAAAATTTCACAATCTAACCGATACAGAGAACGATACATCGGCTAATGATATGCGTTATTCAAAATATCGGAAATTTAATGATGAAGAAGGAGGACTATGACCGGACAGCGGATATAGTACCCGCATATGAAACCGAAACAGAAGAGTAAGGTAAGAAGGAAGGGAATGCGCGCAAAAAAATAACTTCCCTAACTTTGTTTGCAGTGAATTGCTTTCGTTAGGGAACATCGCCGCCTGCCACGAGCCGTTACCGCCAAAAAGGAACGCGTTTGGGATTATGGTGTTATACCCGTATGAATTTGATGGCAATTTTAGTGGCTCCATAAAGCTCTATTCAAGCAAGCCATGCGGCATTGGGAGAATTCCACGTGTATTAAGTTGTGGAACGAGAACCTGAAAATCATCCAAATTATATTGTGTTCACAATTCGCGGTTGCGGGTAAGTTGTTAATGTTGCCGTAAATTATTCAATTACACGACCAAATCACTGGAAAAAATGTGAATATGTGAGTCGTTTACATTGAAATGAAAGTAGAAATCAAATTAATTCATAGGAAGTCTGTGGGCTTGAAGTTTTGTTAAGGAACTGCGTTTGATGTAATTAAAGCTGAGTTTCTAAGATATAGTTGGACATGTTGATAGAGGACAACAACTTTGGAGTCACGTAAAGCGTTGCTTTAGGATTAGGTAAAAATAGATACTGGATCAGTTAAGATTGATCTTTACTAGACTAGTCTTTAATAGACTAGCCTTTACTTGACTAGCTTTTACTAAACTAGCCTTAAATAAACAAGCCTTTACTAAACTAGCCTTTACTAGATAAGCCTTTACTAGACTAGCCTTTACTAGATTAGTCTTTACAAGGCTAGCCTTTACTAGACTAGTTTTTACTAGACTAGCCTTCACTAAACTAGCCTTTACTAGAATAGTCTTTGCTAGACTAGCCTCTAATAAACTAGCCTTTACTAGACTAGCCTTCAATAAACTGGGCTTTATTAGACTAGCCTTTACTAGACTAGCCTTTACTAGACTAGCCTTTACTAGACTAGCCTTTACTAGACTAGCCTTTACTAGACTAGTCTTTAATAGACTAGTATTTACTAGACTTTACTAGGACTGGCAGTAAATGAAGGCAAAAGGAAGTATATGTTGTCGACAAGTAGGGAATTGCGGGGTATTGAGTTCCAGATAATGGCCGATAAGTACACTTTGAAGTTGTAAGTGAATTTATTTGCCTTGGCAATACTGTTTCCAGTAAAAATGTTGCCAATCTGGAAATCAAGAGTAGGATCACTTTTGCCAACAGGTGCTATTATGGTCTCATTAAGCAATTGATTAGGTGGGACCACTTTCGTACAACAAAACTTATACTTTAAATGGCGCTCATCCTCCCCTTGTTTCTTTATGGCTTAGAAGCGTGAACACTATTAAGTACCGATGCAGCAGGCTTGATAGTATTCGAGAGTAAAATTCTACGTTAGATTTTCGATCTCGTGAGAGTTGAAGTTGATGAAGATTAACTGTATGAGCTCCTTAACGACATAGACATTATGCAGTGCATTAACATCTAGCGGCTGTGCTGGTTCGGCCATGTCGTTGGGAGGGAAGAGAATGCGGGTATTTGAAGCTGAGCTTCGCGTTAGTCGGTGTAAAGAACGATCTTGTTTGCGTTGAATATACTAATTTGAGGAAGCCCTGTTGTCGATCGGTGTGAGCAACAGGCGAAGACGTACAAGAAGCAAAGGCAGACCAATTTCCGATAAACGAAAAACGGATAAACGTATTGTTAACGGCCCATTAAGAAAGTAAGACTAAACTAAACTACATCAGTTAAGTTTACTTCAGATTTTTCTTATTCCTAACAAGGATCGATTAAGAAGCAATCGATATAGTTTAACAGGAGATTATTATGCTTCAGCAAGTAGGCTCCACCAGTCATTGCCTACAACTAGAATTCTCTGTAAAGTAGAGGAATTTTGTTCGGGAATGAATATTTTTAATTTTTTTTTTTTTTAGTAAATCATTCCATTTTAATGTAAAACGACTCATATATTGTAACAATTGGTTTGTATGTTGGTTAGCTACTGTGTTAGTGCCAGTGCCAGTGCCCAGTATCAATTCAAAAGTTTTGTTATCAAATTTACACTCCATTTATGGTATGTTGGTTGGCATTGGTATTGGAATTGGCATTTCGTTACAATTTTCACAAGCATTTTCTGTGTCTGTTCCTGTGTTTTTATTTTATTTATTTACACAATTATTGTTGTTGTTATTTTGTTTTTATTGTAACTCCACTTGTAAATGTTTACAGTTGCTGTTCGTTTGTTGGCAAGCGCGGCAATGGTCCACAGGCCATTTCAATTGGCCGCAATTGTGATAAATTTGGCATTGTTGTCCATGAATTGGGTCATGTTGTTGGCTTCTGGCATGAACACACACGTCCGGATCGCGGCAATCATGTTATCATCGAACACAACAACATTATGAAGGGACAAGATTATAATTTCAATAAATTAACGCCAGATGAAGTCGATTCATTGGGCATGGCCTATGATTACGATTCGATTATGCATTATGCACGCAACACCTTCTCCAAGGGTACGTATTTGGATACAATACTGCCCATTGAGGTGAAGGGCAAGAAGAGGCCCGAAATCGGGCAACGTTTGCGTTTGAGTGCCGGTGATATTGCTCAGGCGAATTTATTGTATCGCTGTCCGAAATGTGGTCGCACATTTCAAGAGAATACGGGCATATTTGCCAGTCCCTCGTACTATACGGCTGGTGCTCTAACAAACGAAACCGAACACTGTGAATGGCGTATAACGGCCACACATGGCGAGAGAGTGGTTTTGAAATTGGAAAATTTGGTGAGTACAGCACACTAGACATCTATTAGTAGTGGTGGTGGTGTTATGTGTTGTGTGTGTGTGTGTGGTTAGACGACTATTAATTACGAGAGACTGTGTTGTGGTGTAGAATGTGGCATCTGATTAACTTTTTAAAAAAAAATTCTTTTTGTCTCTCTCTCCCTCTCTATGTGTGTGTATGTGTGTGTTTTTAGAATATTTTCAAATCGGAAAATTGCCAATCGGATTATTTGGAAATACGCGATGGCTATTGGCACAAGTCACCATTGATTGCCCGTTTTTGCGGTAAAGTCAGCAGTGAAATTTTAACGACCGTCTCTAGCCGCATGCTGCTCACTTATGTCAATACACATCGTGCAGAGGGTCATCGTGGCTTTAAAGCTGAATTTGAGGGTAAGTTTTAATACACAACCAAACGAAAAGAAAAAAGAAACAAACATAGAGAATGAAACATTACATCACCGTAACTTTATTTTTTAAAGACATTGTTGTTGTTACTTCTTTTTTTTTTGTTTTTTGTTGTAAAATTGAAACACAAAGTTGTGCTCAACAAGCCTTTCATTCATGGCTTACGACCAACATATTGAAGCACAAAGAAAAAATCATCTTCATGGGTATTGAATTTAAAAGGGAAAGGGAGGGAGGTGGCACCCCTGCATTGATTTTAAGCTCGTGGAACATTTTTCGTTTGTTTTTCTTTTTGAAATTCAATATCTTAATTGGGGCAATCGCCTATTTTAATGGGTTTTTTTACTCATGCACTTTGTAGAAGAGATTTGAAGCTTTATTACGAGGAAAAAAATCAAGTTTTTGAATTTAAAAAGACGCATTTCGAATAACAATTCATTTCAGAAGTTCGAAAGTGGTAATTTATAAAAAAAAAACACTGATTTAGGCACTAGACCCTTGACTGATAGTCTATTTGAAACTCTTCAAGAATTAATCAAACAATTCATCCTGGAAGCCCATCTGAACCACAGAATATGACGACATTAACAACGATATCATGGCAGGTCAAACCGCGCCACCTCTTGAGGGAAATAAATGAAGGAAATTCCTCGCTACTACACCTAATATAAAATCCTAAACATTTTTCTAGGCAGCTTTGATTTCACACAATGTTAAGTGGTAACCTTATAATTCTAGAACTTGCCAAAGTATATAAATTACCTCCAGAGTTCAAAAACTCAAGAAGATAGGGGAATTACTTTCTGACAAATCTATGGTTCTTAAAAGATGGGAAAAAAGGAATCAAAGCATATTTTTAGAAGTAGAGATTGGTTTAAATCAATTAATAGGTTTCCTTCTTTGAAAATAATCCCTTCTTTGAAAATAATGAGAAAGCTAGGTAATGCAATTATATGTCTTAAACAGATTCCCAACTAGATGGTGGCTTACTATGTTGTAAATATCTTTCAACATATTCCAGTAGCGTAATCTACGTGTTTTAGGTACTCAGCTTTCCTGTTTTTGCCAATTTCAGTTGTTTGTGGTGGTGAGCTATCCATTGATGATTCCGAAGGCCGTTTAGAATCGCCCAATTATCCCCTGGATTATCTGCCCAATAAAGAGTGTGTATGGAAGATAACTGTGCCCAAAGGTTATCAGGTGGCTTTAAAGTTCCAATCATTCGAAGTGGAAAATCATGATTCCTGTGTATATGACTTCGTAGAGGTACGAGATGGACCCAGTCAAGAATCACCTCTAATAGGAGTGTTTTGTGGTTATAAGCCACCACCAAATATGAAGTGAGTTGATCAATGCAAAATTTGCTTGAAATTTTTTAAATAAAATTGTTACAGGTCCACGGGAGATACGATGTATGTAAAGTTTGTATCCGATACCTCAGTGCAGAAGCCGGGTTTTTCTGCCACCTTTATGAAAGAGGTGGATGAGTGCGAGACGCAAAATCATGGCTGTGAACACGAGTGCATTAATACGTTAGGTGGCTATGAATGCAGCTGTCACATTGGCTATGAACTGCACAGTGATAAGAAACATTGTGAGGGAGCCTGTGGTGGTGTTATTGAATATCCCAATGGCACGATTACCTCACCCTCATTTCCTGATACTTATCCAGTGCTAAAGGACTGTATATGGGAGATTATTGCACAACCGAAACATAAAATCTCTTTGAATTTTACTCACTTCGATTTGGAAGGCGCTACACATCACCAGTCCGAGTGTGGCTATGACAAGGTGACCATTTATTCGAAACTTAGTGAGAATCGTTTAAAGAAAATCGGCACCTATTGTGGTAGCTCTATACCACCCACTGCCACTTCCGAGGGTAATGCCTTGAGAGTGGAGTTCCATTCCGATAAATCGATACAAAGATCTGGTTTTGCTGCAGTCTTCTTTACCGATATCGATGAGTGTTCGATTAATAATGGCGGTTGCCAGCATGAGTGCCGTAATACCATAGGCTCGTATATATGTTCCTGTCATAATGGCTATTCGTTGCATGAAAATGGTCATGACTGCAAGGAGGGCGAATGTAAACATGAGATTTCGGCACCCTTCGGTACCATCTACAGTCCCAACTATCCAGATTTATATCCACCCAATGCTGATTGTGTTTGGCATTTTATAACAACACCAGGACATCGTATTAAATTGATATTCAATGAATTTAAAGTGGAATCGCATCAGGTAGGTTCTGCTCCTTAAAAAGTACTTCTTTGAATATAAAATGTAGTATCAAGTAACCTGCTTTTAATCTATTTTCCAGGAATGTTCGTACGACAATGTGGCTATATATGATGGTGACTCTGAGAGTAGTTCCATATTGGGCCGTTTTTGTGGTGAAAAGATACCATATCCCATATCATCCTCTACCAATCAACTGTATATGGTGCTTAAAACCGATAAAAATAAACAACATAATGGCTTTACAGCTGTGCATTCCACGTGTAAGTAATAGATTTAAGGTTTGTGTCTATGCTAAAAATTCATTTTGATAATCTATTCATTTTCTTATAGCTTGTGGCGGCTATTTGAGAGCCACTAACCAGGTCCAACAATTCTATTCGCATTCCCGTTTTGGCAATCATAATTACGACACCAATATGGATTGTGAATGGACCATCCAGGCTCCGCCTAGCAGCAATGTCCAGCTGATCTTCTTGACATTCGATTTGGAAAATAGTGAGAATTGTACTTATGATTACGTTCAGGTATTTTCAGGCATGGAGGATACCAGTGGACCCATGTATGGACAATATTGTGGCAATTTAGTAAGTATACTACTCCCCCAAATGAATGCAATAATTTTTGAATGAAAGCCGCCTTAGCATACATAACATACATAATTGGTCATTACAACACTTTAGTCAGGATTACCACCTAGTTCCTCACACCACTTAGGAAGTCGCCTAAGAAATATTTCTTTCATATTCGTTTTATTCGCAATGTCTGAGCTAGGGTTTGAAGCACGGGTTCATGTCAAATAAGCCAGCATACTACCAACTAGGCTACGTGTATTCTCATGCTATTTGGACACCTTTCCTCTGCAATATAGAATGGCGAACATTGTAGGCCACACAGATTGAAAAGCGTGGATTACTTACACGAAAACGTCTGCCAACATAAACGCATTCGGGAGTTTCATATGTTGCTGCTTTAATATGAATATCCAGGTTTTTATTCCGTCTGATGTTGATCGATTGTCAGTACTTAAGGCATGATAGGTAGGTAGAGATGGCTATTCATCTATGAAAGTTGGATGCACACACCTAAGCTATAGAGGGCCTATTGTTTTCCGCTATCCCCTAGCCTCTACTATAGGCTGTGCATAGCCCTAGATGTAAATGCAATGAAAAGCAAAATGAAATGGTGAGAAGATAATTAATGCAGGCGAACGCAATCAATCCTGGATCGGCTAAGATCTGGCTGGAAATCAGAAAAAGGATTATCCTCCGCAATATAGATTCACAACACGGTGCATCTGACATCAACTGGCCTACGTAATCTTATTGCATTTATGCTACAGGAAAATCTTTTGAAAGCTGTTACCACAACAACAATTTCAAAACGTTATCTAAGCAAAAAATTTTAGTCTACACCACTGCTTCATAACCCTTTATAATCTAAAACTAAAACTGCTATGGACCTCGATATCAATTTTAATTCCTCTTTATCATTACAGATACCTCAGGACATTATCTCTTTAACCGATTCCCTGCTGGTGCGTTTCAAAACCGATAGCACCATTGTAATGAAAGGTTTCTCAGCGTCATATGTTGCCGTAGATCCGTTTGAAACAAGTGATGAAGATCCAACATCGTATAGCTCAGAAATGGTGACACCATTTCCCGGTTCATTGAAATCCATTTACAAAGAAGAAGATTCTCAAGAGACAGATGATTACAATGATTTCAATGAGAATCAATTGGTTATCAATAGTCCATACTATACACGTAATCGATATCAAAATCGATATTAAAAATTGAAATCAAACAAATTAATGAAAAAAAAATCGTATTTAAGACAGAGAAAGAAACGAAAAGGAGAAGCGTAAACCAAAAACAAAACAAAAACAACAACTATCTTGACAATACATGTGTATTTAATCAAATAAGAAAAATTACTTCAAAAAAAAAAAAAATTCAAGTGAAAACAAATCTAAAAAATTTTTAAAATTTTTTTTTGTTAAAACAAAATATTAATTATTTACATACAAACGTTTACACACACATACATATATACAATGAAATGCATATATATACACATACATATACATATTAGGCATATCAGTTCTCAAAACATAAATTTGATACAAAAGAGCCTCCTACTGGCCGAGCTAATATGTGTGTATGTTGGCAGCCAGGGTTGGCTAATATCAAATATCTTTTGGTTTATATCGAATGCTATACGATAACGATTACTATAGCAATTACAATTTACTTTAATTATACAAAAAAAGATAAAAGAAAGGAAAAAATAATTTTATTTTATTTAAAAAAAAAATGATTTTTTTATGAGTACGAGTAGTTTATAATAAAAAAAATTTATTTTAAGTTTTAGTTTTTTTTTCTTAGATTTTAAATTATAATCAAATTCAATAATAAATAAAAAAATAAAAAAATATTTAAAATAATTGTAAAGTAGTTATAGACTGACTTGAAAAAAAAATTATGATCGAAACATAAATAACTCTTATAGAAACTTTTACTCTTTCTTTTTAACAAAAATTATTAAAAAAATAATTACATTTAATAAGAAAAACAGTTCAAGTCCATTTTATTTTAAAGCAAAATAAAATAGACAAACATTTTATACTTTATTAATTATTACTGCTGGTGTTTGCTCTAATTTGGTATTCGTAAGTGCCGGGTCCTACAGTTTAACATCGCATTGGCTTATGTCTCGCTTATGGATGGCAACCAAATTCCCGTTAAGTTGTTAGTTTCGAGAACAAATTGACAGCAAGTATGGCAACTGATAACTAAAAGAATCATATTTTCGGCAGCTAAAACTTTATGGTTGTCAGTTGGCAACGCGAATTAAGGGCTTGTTCCGTTAAGGCAAGCAATTCCATTTGCCTGTCTGTTTATATGGGAAACAAAAACAAAATTTAGTGTCCTAAGTCTGGTTGCCATATATAGTCGAGGCATTAAATTATTATCAGGAGCAGAATTACATATGCACCAGAGATCGGCAATGAATCGGTTTTTCGCTTCTCATTAGCAATCATGAAACTTTGAATATTATGTATGGAAGTGAGTCACCAATATTGAAATTTAACCATGTACTCTGATTCATTCGTACTCACAGCAACGTTGATTTATAAGTACAGGCTGCAATGACCATACGTACAACCTTGACATCCAACCATACCATTCAAAGTATGTTTGTTCATAATTTACAGTCTTAGTAAAAGAAAGAAAAAAACACATAAGCAAAAAGACAGAGCAGCAAACAAAGCCAACACACAACCTTCTATTGAGTACTTTAGTGTTTCGTTCTCATTCATACTTATTTTGTAATTCGTGTGTATGTTGAGTCATGGAGAGTAGAAATCAAACAACATACGTGTTGTTAGGTATGAATATGATGAGTACTTCAAACTTTGAATATGAGTAGAGGTTCCATAATATTAAAATAAGTTATGAATGAATATGAATATAAGAAATTATGAGTATGAGTCGATTCTATCATATTTTTTAATACTTCATTGCTGATCTCTGATACATATGTATGTACTACATAACTGCATGTTTAATAACAAATATTTTTCTATTTCGGGTGTTATTTGTTCTTTTAAATTGACATTGAAATCAGAATCAAATTCAATTTAAAAAAAATTTTTTTTAGTAAAAAAATTACAAAATATAAAAAAAAAATTAATAAATATTTATGATGAATTGAAATTGAAACAATAATTAGTTTTTAAGTATAAAAATAAAGAATTTTAAATCAAAAAAAATTAAAAAAATTGATTAGTTACTCTCTCCAGTGTTACTTAGACTTTTGAATTCTTTAAAGAAAAATTAAAAAAAAAAAAAACGAAAATATATTCTATCGGGATATGATGACAAGTAAAACTATTAAAGAAAAAAAAATCGATTTTGCATTTAGAACTTTTTTAAAAAACTAAATATTATTAAAAAAAATAAAATAAATAAAACAAAAAAAAACAAAAATAAAAAAACATTAATTAAAATATGTTATTGTATAATTAATAAATATTTTTAAATTATATAAATAAATAAATTAATAAATAAAAAATAAAACATTTAAATAATTAGAGAAATAAAATTAAAATTGAAATTGAAAACTCAATAAATCGATAAATCAATATCATATTTACACTCAAAGAAAACCAAACAGTAAAATTCTGTCTCTATTTTAGTTGATAAATACTCTCGTAAATGTTGAGAAATCAAGAATTAAACCTATAGCTTTAGTTTTTAATTAAAAAAAAAATAATTTAAAAATACAACTAAAAAAGAAATAACTTTTGAAAAACGTGAATAAAAAATATTTAAAACCTTTAAAAAAAGTTTCATTTGCAATTTCAAATATGGGGACGTATTGAGAGGAACTGAGATTGATGGCTTTTCCATCAGAGACAATGCTGTTTCTGTTTTCACAGATAACTTGAAGATGAATAGGGAATAGAAATCTCAGCATCTCACTGCACTCAACTGCCAATTAGTATCCTAATTACTAAAGGACGACTAACGCCCTTTTTCTCTTACATGGGCTGTGTTACAGTAAAGATCTTGACTATATTTCGTAACCGCGTAATAAACTTCTTCAATGACCAACACCAGAAAAAGATCATTTGCGACCTGCTTTGGTTTTCATTATCACCTCTGCAGAATTATTATCGTAATCCCCATAGAAGATAAGACGTAGTAAGCCATAATCGTTCATAGATACATCACTTAACTGATCTCTCAGCACTTAAGTGATCTCTCAGCAAAAAGGCACATACAGCAAACATTGTTCAGGTAGGAACAAGTCCAGTTAATAAACTTTTTCATCGAGCCCTAATTAATCCCAGCCAATAGCATCACCTCATTGTCTGCAGGCAGTCACAGCAAGTTCTCTGCAGTCTGAATTAAGTCTAGGCAATTAATTACTCCAGCAAGGATAGTGACATTAGCAAGCTGATCGTTCACGAATTTCATTTTCCTTAGATTGGTGAATAGTTGTCCAAAAAGTTGTAGGCAAAGGAATCTCTGCAAACATTATATTCAGGTAAGAATAGAAGTAGAGTTTCAATATCTGGGATTAGTTTGTAGGTCAACCGATACCACAAGGACTTTTTTCCATCACATATAAATCGCCTTAGGAGTGCACGGTTAATATTCAATACGGTCTACAAATCTTTGTGGCCTTCATCAGATGGAGGACAACAAAATTTTCACACAGAGTAGTGGTTTGTAAGTCTTACTGGTCTGGGTCCCCGGGTACAGCAACATTCCCGCAAACTGCAGAGCTGACAAGCTCGCCAGATCTTCAATCGACTTGGACATGCCACTTGTTTCGGTAAAATTGGCCATTGCAGGGAAATTCTTTCGAGATGCCAACCTATCCTGGGTCAATGAGGAGTCCAGCTCCACCACTAGACTCCTCTGAAGCTCAATGAATTGAAGGGTACCAACCAGTTAGTTGGACTTGATCATGGCATCATCTCAATAACAGCGGCCATGCTTATAGGTCATTGTGTTATGGGTAGACACACGGAAAGGATGCGGCTCCCATTTAACGACTTCTGCCGTGGGTGCAGATCCGCTGAGGAAGAGGAAACCGTTATACACTTTCTTTGTCAATGTCCATCTCTTGCTAGGTGCAGATATAGGTTTTTTGACTCTCCATTTCTTGTCAGCTTGATGGAGCTATCATCTATTGATGTCAAGGATTCCAGCTTTTTTCGTGCTTATGATGTGCTGACCAACTTCTTCCTCTTCCTTATCATTCGTTACTTCAATTAGTCATCCATCTGCATGCTTCATGGTTGCTTAAAACTGCGTACGTTGAGATAAAGGTATGACTTTATGCTAGCATATCAGACATAAGGTAGGGCACTCCGGCCTAATAATCTAAGATTCGCTTACATAATTGCCTTTTTTTCCTTAAAGTCTCGTTTTGTTAGGTATCTTCTTAATATGTAGGTGCGTGCTTCTAGGTATACTGAACGCTTGACTTACAGGTCTGTATCACTTAACCATTGTATCATCCTTCTCGGATCCATCTATTCATGGAATATGAAGATTAACGGTATTTTCAATAAGCACGGGAAAATATTCTAGACAAAAACCAACATTCAATGACAGCGGAATTCATAGTCCAGAACTATTTGATTAATTCATGGTGCCTTATTGGGATTACAAACACTGTTGCCACCTTTAATTTCATTCATCTGAAATCTTAAGGAGGAGGTTGTATAAAAAAGTGGTACTAGAGATGACAGTTCTGTAACATTGTTTCCAATAGTTTTTTGACAAAAACTTTCCAAGTGAATAAAATTGCCATGAAAAGTTTCTCTAAAATCTGCTGTTCGGAGTCGCCTTTAAACTTTATGTGGATAAAATTAACCCACACAACATGGATGGTTTAAGAAGCTAGGTTGTAATCTTGGCTAAATAGTTATAATGATCAATTAAATAAGTTTGTTATCTAGGAAGCAGTTCTTCCCATTTTCAGTAGATTTGTGGGCGATTCCATACACTCGTTTAAAACTTTCTTCAATCGGCGTCAACATTGTTGTTACTTTTCATAATTCAAAGTTCAAAATTTTTCTTCAAATTCAAATTCAATTTCGGTTTTAAGTTTACTAAAGAATTCTCTAAGACTTAAGAATTTTATGAACGCTTCTCTGCTAATAATTTCTGTAATCTTCACATTTTAAAACACTTTAAACTACCGCACTCTAATGCTAATGCTCATAAACAGTTTACAATTCATTTGTTGTTTTCCAGGAGGTGTCATTCGTAACAATAAAAAACGTAAAATAAACGCCTGGAAATTTAAAATATTACAACACATAAGCCATGCTTTTTAATGACCAATTCATTATATTTTATTGCATCACTGTGCATAGCCGCCAAAGGCAATAGCACGTTTAAAGGCTGCCAGCGCGCATAGTCATTATCAATGTGTGTAATGGCAACGGCAGCAGGCAACAGCAACAGGCAACTTGATAATGATATGGGCCGCCTATTAAAGACCCTGCCATTTACCATTTATTGTAAACGGTTTTCAAATTGAGTACCCATAACTGCCTCTCTCTCTTACTCATCATTTTATTTGATTTGATTTCTCATCAGGCGCCTCTAAAGTACTAATTAGCTTAAGGACCATCCATATACCCCATGTATGATAATGATAGTCTTCAGCTGAAGCAGCATCGGCATCATCATTATAAATAGCCCTCGTATGCCATGAATTTATTTCTTGTCTCGCTGTTTGGCTACCTGTTCATGCGCCAATGCATGTGTTGATGTTGATGGCCATGCTGATGATGATGATGATGATGATCTTTAAAAGAACTTCTGCTCCCACACCATTGTGTTGTGTGTCTGTACTTAAATCTTAGTGTTGCACGCATATTGTTGTTGTTAATGACGCTGATTGTTGTTTTTTCCTCTGTGATTCGAAATTTTCTTCAAGATGTTTGCCTTTGATTCCAGTTCTGTTGTTTTTATTCAAAAACAAGCCTCTTTTAAAAGTTTCTTTTTGTTTTTTTTCCTCCTTCTGTTAAAGGCACGTGTTCAATGGAAATGAAAAAAAAGCCCGGGTTTTTTTTCTTCTCCTTGAAAAATTGTAAACCTAATAAGTTTTGATCTTATTTGCAGCAAAAAGCCAAAGGAAATGAACAGAAAAAAAACACGAAAGAAAAAAAATTTTTAGAATAATATTCCATAATCGATTTGAATACACGGGGAAAAATTTGGACTTGCTGGGAGTATTTTGAGGGATTGAGGTTGTGATACACAGTAATTATACTGTGGAGTAGACAATATCTTATAATCAGAATATTTCCATTTTGTAACTCTCCTGCATGAGCGCCTTATAAAGCATGGATAGATGAACGAACACACAACCTACTGGACTACGGCGGCAACTCATTAAGCTTGCTAGGTATAATTAATTCAACTTCTTTCCAACTTGTAAGCATACAGGGCCAGTTTCCGCTGACTTCTCCACAAATGGCTTCACTTTTCCTGTGTGGAAATATTTTTTTTTGCCTCTCAAGATAGGAATGACAATATTACGTCGTATATTGATTGTGTATGCAGCTCTGCCAGCTTTCCCAAGTTATCCATTATCCTGATACCTTCCAAGTCCATGCCATTAGGAACTTACATTAGGAACTTACCTTTAAATAACTCACCGTAACCTCCAGAGACATTCTTCAATCTTGAACAACCGCTTTATGGATTCAAAGGCCGCTTTGCAATCATGTGTACATGTCCTTACACAATAGAGCGCAATATGAAATTTGTTATTCATTGTGAAGTTAGTATTGTGAATTTTAAATGCCGTTTTACTGTGTTACTGAATTGATATCCAAGACCTAGGAATTGATTTCCTAGACCTTGGAATCCTTTATATAACATAATTGGTCATTACAAACCTTCAGTCAGGATTACGACTTAGTTTCCCACACCACTTATATTGTTTGTGTTAATTTTATATCTGAGTAACTGGACCTACAGTTTAAAGTCGACTTCAAACGACAGATTTTTACCAGAAATCTTCTGAGAGAAAGTCGCCGCAGAAATATTTTTTCATATTTCGTTTTAATGTCCGACCTGGGTGTCATTACGTCTAATATACCAACATACTACCTACTAGAATCCATTACTACTGGAATCCATTAAGTAGTAGAAAAGGAAGTAGATCTTCGTACACTTAAAGAAAATGTATTAAAATTAGCATAACCTGAATGAATAGGTCAGCTACATGGGGACGAGTTATTACCAAATATCGAATTCCCAGCAGAGATCCCCAATCCTCAGCATACTTTAGGTGAAATAAAATTTTCATTAAAAAAATTAGTTTCCAAATCATGCAAGTTGAGTGCAACAAAAAGATTGTCAGACTAGCCAATACCTATGAATGTGAGACGTGGTCAATCACATCAAATGGCTAACTCCGATTGAAAATATTTGACAGAGAAATTATGTGCAAAATATTGGCTCTAAAAGAAGTCTAATAGAAGCGGTTCCACACCGCAAACCGCAAAAGGACGTCTAAAAAGAAAGGAAGAAACAGTGCGTTAAAGAATTCCTTCAAGTTATGAATGTCCATTTGAAGTCGTCGTAGTCTAGTAGGAAATGTGTTAGCTTATTAGACGTAAGACCACGGTTCAAATCCCACGTCAGGCATCTCCAACAAAACGAACTGTGAAAAAATATTTCTGCAGCAGTTTCCTCTTAGCAGAATTCTTAGACAAAGTCTCTCAAATATCTGTCGTTCAAAGTTGACTTTAAACCGTAGGTCCCAACACTCATGTAATACACACAACATGACTGGTGTGAGAAGCTAGGTAGTAATCCTGTCTGAAGGGTTGTAATGATCAGTAGTGTTATGTATGTTTGAATGTCCATAACTGGCAGGAGAAAGCCATCAACAAAGAAAGAAATGAATTCAGGAGAATAGTTGGGCAAACTCAGGCTCAGACTTGTTTCAAGCTGAAGATACGTTTCAAGAATAAGACGATAAAGATACAAAAGAATTTCGTTGCTCACCCTTTGCTTTGCACCACTCGCCTATTCAGAATATTACGCGAACATGACATAAGCATCACTGAATCATCTTAATGGTTCTGCTACAATTTCTCTCGGTGCAAAAATTCTTAAAAGCGATGACATAAAATGAGACTTTTTAACAATGAAAAGTTCTTCTGAGAAGCTGGCGCTTAACAATCAACGAACTACAGACACAGACGACGTCAGAACGGCAGACGTCGTTTACACGATGAGTTTACGACGACAACAGTAAGACGGAGTTCGCAATGAATTGGTCGTCAATTGTAGAGAGTGGATATGGTGGCGCGGATACAAAATTTTTGCAGAAAGGTGAAAACAATTATTGTGTTGGTTGTTTACGATTTCCTTACGTGCTGTGTAAATAACTACGAGAGTATCTGTTGCATGTGATCGCATTTTATTGTATTCTGTGGTGCACACCAGAAAAAAAGCACAAAAAAAAAAAGAATAAGAGAGGGAAGACCGTAAACAAAATAAGTGAAACTTAGAAATAAAATAAAAACAAAGAAAACAACAAAAAAAGCAGAAAAAAAGGCAAAGCGTATCATCATAACCTTTTGGGAAGTTTAGTAAGGTAAGCCTATAAAAAATAAGAAACGAAACACAAAAACACCACAACAATACAAACAGCAACAGCAACATCAAGAGAAAAGTTCTGAAATGTGAATTTTTTTTTTTTTGTTGTTTTTTGAAGCAGGGCTATAACGATTGTATTGAATACTGAAATAAGCCAGATTTTTTTTTTTCGTATATGGGTTTAAGTATTCTTCTTCTTCAATATTTTTTTTTTGTTCTTTTATTTGTTTTTGTATGTGCATTTCGGTTTTTTTCAGATGCGTTCATTTCTTTTTTTTTATTGTACAATACAATACTATTGTATTGGAAATATAAAAATACAAATATTTGTTGCACAGTGAGTCTTAAACTGTTACTTATAGCTTAGAAGTACAATTATGAGTCATCAAAAAAATTTTTTTTTTTAAATTTCAAGCTGTAAATGGAAAAATTCCGAAACAGTTTTTAACATTTCTGGTAATACGATGGGTAAAGTAACGAACTTTAACTCAGAAAAGTATTCCTACAGTCGACATACATACATTACAATCCTTTTGTCTGGTCTACGACCAAGTTTCTCACGCCACTTGTGCTGTTTGTGTTAATTGTATACATGAGTGGCGTAACCTACAGTTTGAAATCGACTCCGAACGACAGATTTTTTAAAAATTATTCATGCTGCTGAGAGGAAGTCGCCGATGAAATATTTTTTCATACTTTCTTTAGTCGGAGATGTCTAACCTGGGGTATGAACAGGGGCCTAACGTCTAATAAGCCAATACACTACCTACTATTATTGAACTAGATTTGCAAACAGTAAAGGCTGCAGAGCCAATAACTCAGAGCATCTGTTGGGAGTAAAGTGCAGCCAAAGCTCAATTGCATAAGTGCATGCAGATGATGAAAAATTTCTTCGTTTGTGTTAGGCCAAGAAAAACTTTCTAAAAATCTGTCTATTATTAGCGAGTTTTTCTTCTTTTGACCAGAATTTATAAAATCCTGGTGCTTTCCTAAACATAATTCTAGATTTAAAGATCTTGTATACGCATCGCCATAGTCTAGTAGATAGGGTGTTGGCTTATTAGACGTAAGGCTACGATCAAAGCTCCAGATCAGAGATCTGGAACAAAACGAAGTATGAAAAAATAATTCTTCAACAATTTCCTTTCAGCAGATTTCTGACAAAAACTCTGAGAGTAAACAAAATAAAATTTCAATAAAAAGTTTCTCAAACATCTATCGTTTGGAATCGACTTTAAACTGTAGGTCACGCTACTCGTCTATAAAAATTAACGCAAACAACATAAGTGGTGTGAGAAAGTAGGTAGTAATCCTGACTAAAGGGTTGTAATGACCAATTTTGTACGTATGTATGTATCTCCATCCAACGGTTGGAGAAGGTGCCAATCCACGACAAACCAGATCACTTTTCACCATTTTGAACAAGGAATAAGGCCTAACAGCTCCAGATGGCTTCTTGAAATGCATCTCTACGATATCTGATGCTCGCTCGCATTAATTGGCAGCTCGAATTTCGAACACAAAGTCTGTAGAAATTCTTATGGAAACCTAGGGATTGTAAATGATATTTGGAATATTCGGATATTTGGAACATTGCGATAACGCAATTGAAATTATTCTTCTACCTAAAAACAACTGGGATGGTAAACAACATTCCTAAAATTACACGATAATACAGTCCATCTCATAAAGAAAGAACAATGGAGTAAGACCCTGATTATTCTTCAAAGAAATATCGTTGATGGTAATGTTAACGATAACAATAGTACCCTATACATCCCTTACACTTGCTTGAATACAGATAAGCTAGGCTCATAAAAATTATCTTGTTTTTAAAACTAAAAACATTTAAGAACCTCTGATATTTACGTAAAAAAAAATACACACAACAATGATCCTCTTAAACTAAAAACAAAAAAAAAAACTGATACTTTGGTTTCGTATTTGTGTATGTGTGTGTGAGAGAGAGTGTGTGTGTATGTGTTTAAGATCTCATATACCCTGATTATATTGTATTGAAATGCTAATAAAGCAAGAAAGATACCCTTAATCGAAAATATTCTGTTCGTTGGTTGGTTGGTTGGTTGGTTGGTTGGTTGGATGGCTATATGGTTGGCATCACTATTGCCGCCACCAAGGCTGACTGATGTTGGTTGAAGCTGGTAGCTGGCGTCGGAGTTATGTTATGGCTTATCCCTAACGATACCAAAAAATTAAAATCATCACACATACATGCATGCATACGAACACTTTCATGAATATCTCTCGGAGCGGGTGTGTGTGTGTGTGTGAGTAAATGAAGATGCCTTTTTATGTTGCTTTCGTTATGGATTTTTTTTGGTAGAATCTGATTATGTTTTACAAATATTTGTGAGAATTTGTGTGTGCGCGCGTGTGTGTGTGTGTGTTTTTACCTTGTTTTTATTTATTTTTGTAGGTTTTAATGTTGGTTTCGTACGTTCGGTTAAAATTTCTTCTGATATTTTAAGCATGTTGCGTACATTCAACGATCAGTAAGAGATTTCCATTCAAACAGTGAACACAACATAGCGACTCGACCCAAAATATTTACGGCGGTAAAATTATAGCATAATGCCAACAACAACAACAACAACAATAACAAAATAAATTAAAATAATATTGACACAAGATAATTTCAATACCACCAATCATAAGAAGATAAAAAAATTTTTTTTTTGTTTAAATATTCAAAACCAATTCGTATACGATAGTTTACGATGTTTTTCTCAAAGAAATTATGTGCGCTCTACAGTGTTTGCTTTCTATTGAATGCCATTAATGGCTTAAAATTGGACTCGAGTTCTAAAAATCTTACAAAATTATCTACAAACCTACAAATCGATCCGGAGGGCTATTTCGATATCCAAGAGAAGCCTGAACAATTTCTGAACAAGTTCGATAAACAAATTGTAAGTTTCCCTAGACAATTTTCTTTACTTAACAAAATTTCTTAATGTTTTTGGAATATAAAATCATTTTAGGCTCCCAATACCAAGGGTAATATGGCTGGTAAATCACCGGCATATGTACAGCATTTATTGGAATTGGCTGCAGCTGAAGCCGACAAAGAAGCAGCCGCTTCCTTTAAAAAGGCACGCAAAAAATTAAAAACCCATTTGCCAGCATTTCTCTTTAACGGTGATGCCTTGAAAATTCAATCAAACAAAAAAAATATCGAACATGATAGCCGTCACAATTTCTTTTATGAGCGGAATATCATTGTCGAGCCGAGCTTGCCACAAAAGAAACTTTTGTTGTTAGACGACAGCAAAGATAAGGGCGATGATTCTCAAGGTATACCAAAAGAGAAGCTCAAGCAAATGTCTTTGAAAAGGTAGGTAGTATTTGATTTTGGTAGTGAATGGAATTTTTTTTTAAACCTGCTCGAAGCAGCAAACAGCAGGTGTCTTGTTTTTAAGTCTCTAATCTCACTCTCTTTCTCTCTTTTAATTTATTTCGTCCTTTATTAAAAGCATTTCCTATAATATTTGACTCTCTATCTCTCTCTTTTTCTTAATCCTACTTCAAATGCTTATTGCTGTTGCTGTTGTTGTTGTTGTAAGGCACCCTTAAAACCAAAAAGAATTTTTACCTGCAAAGCCATAAAATAGCAAGTGATCAAGTGTTTCTTTTTTTATGGCCACTTCAACTGCAATTATTTACGGTTATAAGAATTTGCACTTTACTTTAGATCTTCTATTCTGTTTAAAGGGTTTTCCTTTTAAACACTCTCAATATTTAAAAATATTTCTTGGAAAACAAAAATATTCCTACGCATTAACACATGTATTCTTGAGAGATTATTCAACCGAGCTTAAAACAAAGCCTACCTTCTAAGCCGTTTAAATTACCTGAACTCTAAGAGATTTATTGAAGCATTCGTTAAATTTCATTGTATTTGTTTTGATTGTATGTTTGTGTGTGTGTATTTACAGGCGTTTATTCAAACAGCTCAAGGGTAAAAAAGTGCGGTGGATCAAAGCGGCACAAGAAACGCAGTCATCAATCTCGTCCGTAGACACAAGAAAGCAAAATTTCTAAACAGGTAAGCATCAGCATACAATTTGAATTGAATATTTGAAGGTATTTGGTTAATTAATTACCTTAAAATAATTAAGTTTATAGAAAATATAATTGAAAATAAATCACTTTAATTTAAAAAAGTTAAAGTCGTAAAGCCTTAGCCTTAGCCTTAAAAACGAAGTTACGCATGCATTAAATAACGCAAAGCATTAATTCCTAGCGCATTAATTCTGAGATGCATTATCTCGACACTATTTCAAAGCATGTTTTCTAAGGCTTTATTCACCTTGATATAGGATTTACAGTGAGCGTCAAAAAAAACTCTACACTAAGGATAAAAATCTAACAATCACCGAACTCGACTTTTACCAGTTAAGGAGAGTGCCCGAAAAAATTTTGACAATATTTCAAAATTTTTTTGTATTTGTTTTTCAATGAAACAATGAAACAATTTTCAAATAAAAATAACGGTAAATTATTAATGTATTTTTTTTAAATGTACACTTTCTTTTGACGCTCACTGTATATACTAAGGTTAAAGCGATGCCTATTCTAAACAACTGATCTTTGAGTCCTTAGCTCGCTGTTGCTCCGGCTAATACTGAGTGGCTATTTTTTAATTCCCTTCTGATTGCACTTACCCTACAAAAGCTTAGATTTTCTCAAATCTATCCACTTTCCATTTTATCGAGTAAGACTGTTGCTCTATCAGTGACACTGCTTGCAAGCCAATCTGGCTGCTCTTTGTCGTGTATTTCTACACGATCTAGAATTTTATTTCCCTTCTCCCTCCGATTGTCAAGATAGTCACTTACTATTCCCAAGTTAATCTTTGATGATGTTCTGCCAGTTGAAGCTTGCCGTAGTCTAGTAGGCAGTGTGTTGGCTTATTAGACGTGAGGTTACGGTTCAAACCCCAGGACAGACATCTCTAACAAAAATGAAATACGATAAAAACAATTCTTCGGCGGCTTCCTCTCCTTAGATTTCTGACAAAAACTCTGAGAGTAAATAAAAATTGCCATAAAAAGTTTCTCAAAGTGAGTGGACTTAAAACTGTAAGACCCCCCACTCACGTATAAAATTCCACAGACAACATAAGTAGTATGAGAAGCTACATAGGTTGTAATCCTGACCAATCATGTATGTATGTATATGTGTTCAGACTGTCGGTAGTACTGCTATGTTGAATTGAATACATTTTCAATGGCGCAGTCTTCAGAAGATACCCTTCGAGATATCCTCGAATCCAATGGCAAGAATACTAATTATTTTTCTCTGGTACCAGCCAGCATTCAGTGCATAATTCCTTGCTCACTGAACAACCTAATGTGCGATACGTGCATAGTGGTCACCTTGATTACAATTACAATCTTCAGCTAACGCTTTCTAAGTAGAAAACAGAACCTGTTCGATCGCCAGCTTAAGGTCAAATTTAACTCAAGGAGGGTAAAACAGCTGATTTTTCTGACAGAACACTGCCTTTTGGGTGACAACTCGTCTCCAAATGTGGTTTTAGCAGATGTTGCAAATCTAAAGGGTAAGAAGAGACCGTCTGGCACTGCCCTTTCTGATAGAATTACCTGAATTTTGAATACGGACCATTGTGCGGCTTAAAAGTGAGTCTGGATGGCTTAGACGAGAGGTCTCTTCCTAATGGTGCAAAATGGCCGTAATACATTAGCCTTAATGGTAACCTCATGTATTTTTATGTTTAGGAAAATCAAATAACCTAACCTAACTTAACCTATGCCCAAAATAGCTGTTTTATATTCCAAAATTTCCCCAACATTAGAACGAAAACAATGTCTTGAAACTAGTATTGATAACACAATTAGCATTAGAATTAGTATGTGTATGTGTGTGTGTATGTGTGTGTGTATGTGTGTGTGTGCTTAATGTTAATAATTTCTAAATCTAGAAATAAAATGTTTTGAATTATTTGTTTATTAGAGCAACTATTTTGCCAATTTTCTTTCCATTTCATACTCAGTCCTCATGCTCCTACTACTACTACTCCTCTTCTAATGCAGCATAACAATGATCTGATCATAGATGAAGAAGTCAACACTGCCACAAATGCTCTACTCCGTGCACGACGTGCTGTCACCGCTAAAAAGGAACGCATCTGGGATTATGGTGTGATACCATATGAAATCGATCACATATTCAGTGGTACGCATAAGGCACTTTTCAAGCAGGCCATGCGACATTGGGAGAATGCAACGTGTATTAAGTTTGTGGAGCGGGATCCGAAAGTGCATCCGAATTATATTTATTTTACTGTTAAAAATTGTGGGTATGTTGGATGAGATGAAAATTATTTTTAAAAT
>QOCX01001799.1:0-28339 GCA_005959815.1 Sarcophaga bullata | reverse complement strand
CTTGACGTTATCAAAATTGAACTTAATATCGATAGATTTTTTAAGAATAGAAGTTGGGATGTAGAAATTGCATTATAATTTTTATTATTATTTGTTTATTATTATTGGTTTAGTTGGACTCGTACGCAATTCTGGCTGTCATTGATTAATTCTCGCATTTTTTTAGAGACCAACACTTAGGGAGCGACCCCCATTTTTGTGTAGTGCATTGTGTTGGAGTACAAGAAATCTAGTCCAATAGAATAAAGGAAAGAGGGGATAGTGTGCGAGAATTTTTTTAGGATTTAAGGTACATATGTACCTAAGTAATAATTCTCACTTTCCTTTTTGTATTGTAAGTAATCGCATATAATGTCTAGCAAACAAACAGCCAACCAGAAACACAAACAGTCGCTGGCGAAAAACGAAACCACAGTCTCGGCGCTACCAACTATACCATCGGGAAGAAACTGAAACCATTGAAGAAATGTTGATTTCGATTGTGTCTTTGATGTATTGTACGATTATGGACCCCTCAGTTCAATTTCCAACAATACAAATGCATTTTTGATTAATTTGTTTCATTCGTACCTGTCTCACTCGACTAAAATTAATGATTTCTTCTTTTGTGACTTATCGTACTTGAGTTATAAGGGACCATAAACTGTGGTCACACGACATTGTTCTCTACAAATCGTAGGAATGTCACAAAATGAAGACGTGATGCTATTTATAGAAATCAACCAGTTATGGTTTCCTTTATCGAACGCATGTTTACGTTTTACTATTGAAGTCAACGTCACTCAGTTATTCGAGTATTTAAGTGCTTAATTATGATTACAAGTATATCTTTACGCAATTGTATATATATAGGTAAATATGTATAGTATGACATATGTATAGATATAAATATACTATGGATTTACAAAAATGTATGTACATATGTATTCTTTTTATTTATGTATGCAGTATTGTTTGTGGGAAGGTTGGATTTCAATATCAAGAATACTAGTGACGTTGTTGTTAAGGAGCAGTGTCAAAGATACAGTTAAATGTTGCTCTTAATAACAGTTGTTTAATAGTAGTTCGGTTATCCTGTCAAGCTGGTTACAACCGTTTCAACCGTTTCGGTTGGCAGTCACACAAAGATCAAGGTCGATCATATAGAATTTGTAAAAGTGTTTCGGTTGCATATTCTGGATTGCTTTTATGTTTTTCGATGAACTTCTTAAAGCAAAAGTCCTATAAATATGGTGTTGTGAATAGGATTTGATCACAGTTTCCAGTGAACTTCTGACGAGGCATCATTCACACCATACAAGTTGATTAAATTAGAAGTTGGTTGAACGAAGCAGTAGCTTAGAAGTTTCCATTTGTGGTTTTAAATTAAAAATACGAAAAAAAAATTAATTCAAAAGCATTAAACAGTATGAGATTGTTCCTGTTAAGTTTGCTAGCCATTGGTAGTGTTCAATCACTGACCATTGGCTATCCATATCGTACTGTGTGGAACTATAATCCCTTTTTTGCACAGTTGCCCGTAAAGAGTGGTGTCGTTCAGGGCTACCTGCGTTATTTAGGCGGCAGTGGCATAGAACGTGCAGTTGCTAATAATGGTCATGAGCCTGTTTATGCTGTGCGCCAGTTTAATTATGTACCCAGTCAAACTCCTGTACAAAAGAGCTCTCCGTCAAGCAAATTTGATGAAATCAATTTCCGTTCTTGGACCACATTGCAGTATCAGAACTTGAAACATGACATTGGCATTTTAAGAGCAGAAGGCAAAGAACCAACTCAAGAGATATTAAAAAAATTCCAAGCTTTGGAAAAAATAGTAATTGCCCCTAACTTTTCAATAATTGCTGATTTGCCAGAAGTAAAGGATATAATGCAAGATTATGCGCAAGCGATTAGTTCAAACGAAGCTGTCCAGTCCTCAAATATCAAACAAAATCAAGGAGAGATTAAGACTTATACTGGCAACTCGTATATACCTTCAGTAGCCATAGAGGAATCACCAGAAACAAAACAGGCTCGTGAGGAACATTTGCGCATTTACAATGAACAAATTGCTCATTTGAAACAGTTGGAATTGGAACACCAAAAATATCTAAAAGAACAGCCTAAAAGTGTAAAGCAAGTTGATAACGCAGCGGCATTGGCTGAATTAGAAAAAGCCCAACAAGAACACTTCCGTTTATGGAATGAAGCTAAATTGCGAGCTGAACAAGCTGGTTATGACGGTGGTGCTAAAACGGTATATGAGTCAGCCGAGAAACAACAGATCTCTGCACAGACAACTAACCAAAATACTTTTAATCTTAAACAAAACCAAGAATTACAGTCTGCAACTGAGACTGAATCTGTTAAAACTCAAACTGATCAACAAAGTTCTAGAAGTGACAGTTCTTCTGTCGGTCAAACTTTAGTTCAACCTCAACAGGTTGTGGTTCGCGATGAGCATTCCCGTTTAGTTGATTCTTCTAACTTTCAAGGTCTACAACCAAATATTCCTGTAGCTCAACAAGCACTTGTACCACAACCGGTAGCTGAAACTCCTGAAGTTATTCGTGCACGTGAGGAACATTTACGCATTGTCAATGAAGCGGTTTCTAAAGCTCAAGCAGTGCAGCAAGAGGAGGAAAAACAGCGACAACAAAGGATTGAACAAAGCTCTGTTACTGGTACTGAAGGCCAAGCCATTAATCCTTCACCACATAATGTCGAGCAACAACAAATTAAAAGCGTTTTGTCTACTGGAGATTATGGCCAACAGTCACATGTTGTTGAGACACCCGAAGTTATTAAAGCTCGCGAAGAACATTTACGTCTAGTCCAAGAGGCGAATGTGAGAGCACAGTTTGTAGAACAACAGGAATCAAAGTATAAGCATCAGTCTCAAACTCCTATTCTGAAAACTCAGTATCCTCATGAACAACTCGAGTATCATTCGCAAATTGCACAGGCTGGCGTACAAGATACTTCAGATGTTACAAATGCCCGTGAGCAACATTCACGTTTGGTCAGTGAAATCAATTCGAAATCTAACAGTGACGTACATGTAGTAGAGCAACAAAGATCAGTAGAAACACATGGTATTGAGGAAACTCCTGAAGTAAAACGGGCTCGGGAAGAACATTTGCGCATTTATAATGCCATTAAGAACCAAGTTGAACAAGAAAAATCTTTAAAAGACATGCAAAAATCTTCTGAAGCAATTGTAGCTCAGCAGTTAGGCGGATACTCTACTGAAGAAGAACGTTTATTAGAAATGGAACGCATACGTGAAATTGAACGTTTGCAAAAAGAACAGCAACTGTTGGAAATGGAGCGTATACGGGAAGCTGATCGATTAGCCGAAGAGAAACGAAATATGGAAGCTGAACTTATACGACTTCGCATAGAAGACGAACAACGTTTAGAAATGGAACGTTTATTGGAACTGCAACGTTTGCAGAAAGAGCAAGAAGAATTGCAGAAACTCAAAAACGAAGGCTACCAAGAAATTATAATACAAGACACCTCTGCATATCAACAGCCACAGCCACAAATAGCAATTATCTCCAATGAGCAATCGACTGGTAAATCAAGCACTTCAAATGTAAATGTTCAATCAACCTCAAAATATGGACACAATCCGTATTTAAGAGACAGTCCGGTTGGTAATGAGCAAGTTTACACCGTACCATTGCAACAGTCAGTTAATCAACAACAAGAAATCTCAGCTTTTGCCCACAGTCCCTTCCTGAAAAGCAGTGCAGTTAATGTACCAGGCGCAATTGATTATCACCAACCTGTCGGTGGTCATGGTAATGAACAAACTGTTAATCAACCTTCAGTCCGATATGTTCAATCTCCACAGCACTCTGGTGGAGGAAACAAACACCAACACATTAAAGATGATCATTATGTCAAACATAAATATCAGGATAACGCCAGTACTCAACCAGCCGATACTGCAGAGGTTTTAATTGCCCTGGAACGGGCTACAAAGGATCATTTCCGTGCTCATGAATTAGCCTTGGAACAATTACGTTTGGCTAGACTGCAAAATCCACAATTAAAAGATTGTAACTGAGGTGATCCCGGCTGCAAATGAAACATGTGATGACAGACAATGGCTCATGTTTAATGATAAGCTTTGAAGCATAAGTTTTACTGATTTTTTTTTAATTGCGTTTATTTTTAGTTTTTATTTCGTTAAACTTAAAAAAAGAAGGAAAATTAATTATTTATCATTTAAGCAATTACAAACAAAAAAATAAAATACACAGACACACATTACATACGTAAAAAATAACAATAAAGAGAAAAACGAGAGCAAATTAGTTGGAAAAACTACAAAAACAAAAGAAATATTACGCTTATTCCTGTAGCATTCATTTTTTATCCTTTTTAATGTACGGATTCTTTCTTCTTAGAGATTAAGATGACCTTCGGCCTCACACAAATATTGTTCAACGTACAACCGAAGTTTTGGACACTTTAGAAGAGGTTTATGGTTGCAGTTGATTCTCTCAGTATCTCTCGACAGTAAATTGATGAACCTTTAGTGAAGGGATACCACTTTGATGTAACTTTCGTTCATTTAAACAATTCGATGTGTTTCCTTTAACGTCACATCGATGTGGTGTCTTTGAAGACAATTCAGGTAGAATTGGAGAAAACATACAGGAAAAAGGGGTAATACAGATCGATATTACCTGTGGGCGAGATTACATTCTCTATTCACGATTATGTTAGAAGGAAACAAAAATGCGTGCTCAACGGAGTGAGTAATAAGAGTTGAAAGGAATTAATTGGTTGCTGCATACTATTCTTAAAGAGAGAGACCATTCTGTTGATATAAAGGATGGGTCCAGGACGTATTGTGGAACAGTCTCAGAGTGAAAATATTCAAAGCACATGGAAAAACTATCGCGTTGCCTGTAAGCAAAAGTTTACATACATAACATACATTAACATAATTGGCCATTACAACCCTTCAATCAGGATTACGGCCTAGCTTTCTCCACACCACTATGTTGTGGGTTGTGTTAATTTTATACATGAGTGGCGGGACCTACAGTTTAAAGTCGACTCTGAACGACAGTTTTTTGAGAAACTTTTCATGGCAATTTTATTTACTCTCAGAGTTTTTGCCAGGAATCTGCTGAGAGATAGTCGCCGAAGAAATTTTTTTTTATATTTCGTTTTTGATGTTTGACCGGGGATTCGAATCCTGGCCTTTCGTCTAACAAGCCAACACACTACCTACTAGACTACGTCGACTTCAAAAAAGCAAAAGTTTACACCATCGATTAATGTGCTCAATTCAAATCGGACAGAAAGTCTAAAGGACGAAGTTACTAGGAGGTTGACTAGAGTTTAAAAAGGAAATCTGAATCAACTGGATGTCCAGATATGTAGGAATTCGCTGCAATAATATTAATATTAAGACAAAAAATTGTGATGACATAATAACTTATCTTTACACTTTTACTAACATCATCTTGTTGTAGTGTTAGGCTTTTTAAATGTTTTTTTTCTTCTTGGTTGAAAAATGTTGCGAATGATTTCAAAAGAGTTTTCAATTTGTCAATTCTTTCTATTTTATATTAAGATTGCTGCAAGATTCCAGTAATTTTCATTATTATTTTAAAAACTAAAACATAAAAACAAAATTGAGAATTCAACAATAATTTTATTCATGAAAATAGTTGCGACATACGAGAAGATTCTTAAACTGTTACATTATGTTCTTCGTTACCTCATATACGAGTAGATTGTAGAATGTTCCCATCTGAAATCCAGTCGGGTAACTGCACAATAGAGATGGCATTACGAATTATGAAATTAGCTTCAGAAATTGTACCCTTTTACAATTAAATTGTACCCTGTAGACATTTGTTTCAATTATACTACTTGTTTTATTAAATTTATTAATTAATCAGAATAACAAATAATATTCAATTTTAATAACAAAAAAATTTAAAAAATAATTACGAATTATCGGAAAATTACAAAAATTTTTCTAAAAGAAATTTAATTTTTATGTTTTTCGTTTTATTTATTTTTGACCATTGAAAAAACTTTTACCTACAAAGGTACTGAAAATGAAAAAGAAAATAAATGAAAAGAGAAAAACATACCATATGCACACATGTATGCATTGTAATATGCCTACAACGCTGGGTACCCAAATAAAAAGTTTCTTAAACTAGAAATTCTTATTAATTGTACTAAATATACCATTGGTGTACCATAATTCGAGCTTTTCAAGCTTGGATTGTACCAAAACTGTACAATTATACCAAGTTTGCCATCCCTGCTGCACAATGAGTCGTTATACATCATCATTATCACTCAATACATGTACTGAAGTGATAAAACTACCAACAGAAATAGTTTCTCATGATGATAAAGGTACAGGGAGTATTATTTTATTTCCAAAGGCCTTAGGAATAAAATACCTGTAAACTATTACCGCTAATGGTGCGTTTAGATGAAAGTAACGCTTTAGCAATAGAAGAATAATTTCAATTGTTTAAACTCGTGCCTTGTACACAATATGCTATTTTGTAATTTAGCAAGCAAGATCTGCACAAATATAGAGAAAGATCTACAAACTGATGGAAGGGGATAAAGGATAATAAAAATAAAACATTATGGATACCTATTACATTAATTACTAAAAAAATGATTTGAGAATTATACTGCTCCTAGCAGTGTCCATATGCTGAGTATAATTACCTTGCAGGGCACTTTAAAGCTGCAAAGTTGTCGTCTGCAAACCTCTAATCGGCTGTTATTGGCTTTTAGAATGTTAAGGTTTTTTTTATTGTGCAGCATTAAATTTTTGACAAGGAAATCCAAGGACAAGGAAATCCAAATTCGGATCAAAGACTGCCTTATAATCCTAGCAGAATGCCTAAAAAAGTTATCATTTTTTTTAGTAATTACTGTCAAATTAGCAGTGGCTCTGCTAATTTCAATAATTTTGCATGTATAGGATCTTCTAACAAGGACTTCTCAATTTGACAGTTTATAACGCTTATCTTGTTGAAGTTATATTTATCAACTATGTTATATCGCCATAGCCGACCATAGCCGACAACCCTTCAGTCAGGACTCCAACTTCTTCGACCACCAGTTACATTGTGTGTGTTCGATTTATACATGAGTTTTATACTTAAGGGGTATAATATATATCTAATGTCGACTCCGAACGATAAAAACTTTTCACGATAATCTGCTGAGGGGAAGTCACTGAAAAAATTTTTGTTCATATTATGTTTTGTAGAAGATGTCTGAAATGGGGTTTTAACGGTGGCCTGACGTCTGATAAGCCAACACCCTACCTACTAGACTACGGCGGCTACATATTCTACTACAGATTTCGTTTCGCTTTATGAAAATTATTTCCTTGTTTTTATTCAGTTTGTAAAACCTAACCGTATAACAAACGAAAATCGCATCAATTAATTTAATTTTTTGTGTTTATCAAAAGCAACTAATTTTATTGGATTTAGGAGAGGTACGAAATAAAATATAGGAGGCTCTAAAGCCAATAAGAAACAGTTTTAACGCTTTTGACAGTTTTAACGCTTCCTAACATGACATGAAAGCAAGACCAGATAATGAAATGTAGGACAATCATCTACTTTAACAATATTTCAGCTGACAAAACCTTTACATTTATCGAATCATTTCAATAAAATTATCAGCTTTGGATAATATTACCCCACTGTGCATTGAATAAAGGAATGTTGCCTTGTTTAGCGACATCAACTTTTCAGCATTGAAAATTCTTAGACTGGTTATTTATAATACTTTGTATTCTGCATTCCTGTTAGTGGTCATCTCTAGATTTTCATCCTTACAGTCAAGCACTCTGGCTATAAATACCGCACAGTCTACTTGTGTGCATTGTACGTTGCTAGGCTTCTACGTAAAGATACCATCAGAAATGAAGTATAAAGAAAATTCTGCGGTAAAAAATTAAACAAAACATTATTGCTGTTGAGTGTTTTATTAATAAGTAGTGTTCAAACGCGTACCATTGTACAGCCTATAGTTCATTGATTTCTTTATAATACGGCAGAAATTTCTTTAAGGAATCCGTTTTTACAACACTATGTCCTATACGTACATACGGATAATTATGGGCGTATTGTAAGCTACAGTTATCCTGAACAGTTTATGTTATACGAGTGAGTAAAATGGTGGAAGTGCTGCACTGCTGTTCAAAACCAAGAGATTAACGAATTGGCAAAGGCTCAAGAGGCCCATTTTCGTGCCTGGTCTTTGCAACAGTATCAGGTCTTAAAACTGGAAATGATGCTTTAAAAGCTGAAGGCAAAGAGCCATCAATAGAAATGTTATTAAGATTCATACCATTAGAGAAAATTGCAAATACTAGCGATTATTCGACAATCGCTCATTTACCCGAGATCATAGCAATTCGGGATGAACATTTTAAAATTTGGCAGAATGTGCGCATCAGTGATTTACAGTATTTAATGGATAATAAGGTGAAAGATCAATTAAAAGCCTTTGAGGATAAGAATACAAAATTAAAAGAAAGAAATAAATTGGAGTCAACACCGAAATCATTTCATCGCAACACAGAACATATGATATCATCAGATAAGCATAATCATGATCACACACATGAATCTGTGCATAAACATGATATAAAATATGCTTATTTAAATAAAACTGAGATGACTGATGATTTAAAAGTTACCAGTAGCACCACTGAAAATACCCAAGACAAATATTGCGAATAAAATTGAAAATGAAATTGATGTTACAGAGACACCAGATGTTTTGTTTGTTGCCCGTATTGATAGCAACACTAAATCCACGGAAACTATGAACTCAAGCGGTTTTGAAACCGAAAAGGAAGAATTTACTACAATTGTTGCAGATCAAACAGAGTTCGACAAACAAACCACTGAATTCTTTACGGAAGCAGTGTCGGAAACTACTGAATCCCAGACTACAATCGTAGACCTGTTTCAATCAATCAGTCAAACTAAACTGAAGAATACCACCAAGAACGAAATCGAAAAATTTATATTCAATGCACCACAAATTTACGTGCCACAATTGACGATTGATACGGAGGATGTTCAACGTGCCCGGGACGAACATTTAAGCATAGTCAACGCTGCCATTTTAAAAGCCAAATCAGCACATGAAGAAAATCTAAAGGAAGAGGACGACATGTTACCAGATACCGCAACTTCCACAACTGTTCCATAGAATAACACAGAAAAAATTGAAATATTTAAGACTTAAAAATAAAGAATAACAAAAAAATTGTACTTCCTTTGTATTTCATTTTATTTAAAATGTAGCGTTGTATTGTGCACAAATCGTAATTGGAATGCATAATTTAATCGTAATTTTAATTTAATTAAAATAAAAGAGTATTATTTAAAACCATTTCATTGAATTAATTTTTAACTCAATTTTTTGTTGTTTATTTAAAATATCTTTCGAATATTACGTACGCTGGCAGCATATGAAATTATTTAATTGGTCTTTACAACCCTTTAGTCAGTGTTACGATCTAGCTTTTCACACCACTCGTATTGTATGTGTGTTAATTTTAACAATGACTGATGGGACTGAAGTTGATTACGAGCGTCAGATGTTTGAGAAACTTATCAGGGTAATTTTATTTATGCTTAAAGTTATTGTTCTCAAAGAAATGTGGATCGATGACATAGTCAGCCTAAAACCTACACCAAACAGTGACTTTTTAGTAGAGAATTGGATGCTTTTGGATTGCATACATACTAGTGTCCGTCCAAGTTAGATATTTTAATTTATTCATGTACCCATTCGTCCAGAAATAGGCCTCAGGGTTGAAGATGATTTTAAGATGAATTTTAAGATCAGTTGTCAGCTGCTCCAGACGTCAGCTGATAGACGTAGCTTCAATAAGATGGCCGTTATGGACTGTCGAATTTCGAAAGTCCCTTCTGGAAAACGAATCGTGCGTCATTATTAAATTTAATTACTTTAAAATTTATGTAACTTATGGCTTCTGAATTAATTAAACGTTGTTGTATCTTCAATATTTTTATAAACAAGGCTAATAACGCTTTGAAACCTAATTCTGTATACAATTCGAAACATTGGTGGTAATAGGTTTCAGATTTTTCTATAAAAAAGAAAATTAATACGGACTTGTATCTTGAATTAGCTAAAATATAAAATTTAAACGTTTCAATAAAATTATATTTATATACATACATACATACATAACTGGTTATTACATTCCTTCAGTTACGCACCACTTTTGTTCAGTGTGTCAATTTTATACATGAGTGGCGGAACCTGCGGTTTATAAAGGCAACTCCGAACAACAGATTTTTGAGAAACTTTTCATTGCAATTTTATTCACTCTAAGGGCCATTATTACAACTTGTCGTTAACTTTGGGTTTAGTTAAAGGTACATCTAGCTAAAGGGAACTGTAAAGTTATCTTTAACTTTTAAAGTTAGCTTTAACTTTAAAGTTAGCTTTAACTTTAAAAGTTAACTTTTTCAAAAATATGGCCGTGTCGGGGCAATGCCGATAAAACTGCTCACTTAAACAAGTTTTTTTTAAAGCAGTGGCAACAACTGGCAACTCCCTTTAGTTAACGGCAAGTTGTAATAATGGCTCTAAGAGTTTTAGCAAGAAATTTGCTGAGAAGAAGTTGCCGAAGAAAAATGTTTCACATTTCGTTTTGTTGGAGATGACTGACCTGGGGCTTGAACCGTGTGGCCTCATGTCTAACGAGCCAACACACTATCTGCTAAACTACGGCGTTTATAATATTATAATTATTTTAGCAATACAAAATAAAAAATAAGAGAATATTGGTCTTCATGTGTTCTTATATTGCGCATCATTGTGCCAATATATTATTTTATGTGCCAAAATACAAATTTTACCACCAGATGAGGAATTCAATTTCCAAATTCAATATGACATAGTCGTAATTGAACTTAGTAACAACAAATACATCAAAAATATTATTTTATATGAACAATCATACGATATTTGGCATTATCGAAAGACATTGTGTTAAACATGTAATTCTAACCAAATTATTAAAATTATTTTCATCATACAATTTAGATAAAACGATTGTGATAAAGTACTCGCTCGTACATGTTAAAGTCTCATGAATTCTGCAACAATTTAAATGTAGTATGGACTGTAGTGTATAATACAATATTAATATTATATTTAATGGTGACAATGATAATGCCAGTCAATCAATCCATAAAGTTGGCATATTTAAATAAAATTCCTCGTTTTTTTTTTGGGCATGGTAATACAGTAAATTCTAATTATAGCGAACATTTCATATTTCATACGATATCATTAACAATTTTGAAATTATGGCATATGGTACTGTAATAATATTCGTAATAATCGAATTCTGCCGTTAATACAATTTGAAATTATTTGAATGATAGAAATCGATTCATGTTAAATTGTTATCTTCTATATTCTATTCAAATCGACGAATTCATGGTCACGTGATTTGGATCAAAGACCTCTTTTAATAATGCGCTTATGTGTATGTACATATGTATATACTATGTATGTATGAATACATTTTGAAAACTATTCGCAGATGTTTGTTTTGATTTGCAATAATTTGAAATTCAAAATTCAAAATACATCTGCGTAGTGACACAGTTATGTATGTAAAAATCTAACAATTACTCCCAAATTTTATTCACCACTATTCTTATGCGATTTGATTTGATTCGCATTTCCTTATGCAGATCAGTGTCTTGGCGACTTCAGACAGTCCTTCACCGTGTTTATTGGGGACAATGGGTTAGTGGCATATTATTTTTCGTTTTTAACGAATGCCATGAAGCTTCAATTGAATGAATACCGTTATTTATGTAGAATTTAGTAGAATTTTGTTTTTAAAGGTATTTGAACTTTTCAATTTCAAATTATATGAAAACACTTAATAGAATAGAATAGAACGCAATTTCATATTAAATAATTTATTTATAATTAATGGCGACGTTTCTTTTTGGTTTTATATCTAATTATATTAAATATAAATATATATTAAAAGTAAATTAATATAAAATTTGAATTAAATGCTGATTCAACAATAATTGATCCTCAAATTATATTTTTTATATCAACACCAGGAATAAATTCAGATTTCTTAATAGATTATATTTGTAAACATCCGTGTAACTTGTGTGGAGATGGAGAGCTAAGCTTTTGCACTATTCTATATAAAGCAAAGAAGATTATTTATGTATCCAATAAAATTGCTCTCATAGAGAGCATAAAGAGTACCTATTTACGCACTATGCAGGTAGTCCTTAAATCTATGGGAAGTATAATTAATCTATATGCGTGGAATGAAAAGCAGTACGTTTGGCGGAAGTTTTTGCCTAAGAATGTTCAGGCTATTTTCAAGCATATGGGAGTGTCGGTACTGGTATGGATATATGTTTCAGTACAGGAGTAGGATATGTTCATTATGTACGTAGTAGAATGAATTCATTCCAATATTTGGCCATTTTATTTTAAAACAAAATATGAAGCAAAGTGCCGATAAGTTCAATACTTTGGTGAAATTTTTTTCTACCATAACAAAGATCCGAAGCACATTTCGAAGCTGTAGCTGATCCATAATTACTTAAAGCTACTTGAAACACCAGCACAGGCCGTGATCAGTTATTGAGTATATTTAGGAACAACTTACCCGTAAGCTCTAGAAATGCAGTGTCAGCACAGTGGAGCTATTGAAACAAGGAATTAGACGACAATGGAACAACATAACCACGGAATTTTATGCCAATAAATTAATAAAAGAAAAAGGTTTTGGTTCCAAGTGTTAAAACAGTGCCTTTCATTTGACATGAAATTCTTTAATATTATTTTACTTTTTTTTTAAATATTTTTAAATAAAAATGCTAAGTATTATATATTATTTAAAAGCTTTTCTAATTTTCCATAATTTCGCATCAAAATATTTGAAATATTTCCATTAAAGTGGAAAAATTGACATTTGAAAAATCTCATAGGTAGTGTCCAATTACACGTTGGAGCACTGTATGTAAGTATGTTTCCTTCTAATTATTATGTCATGAAAAGTCTGTTTCAGCCTTATATTTGCGGTATAATGAGTGCTGAAGTATTTTTTTTTTAATTTTAATCACTTCACGCATTTACTGAATTTCTTTGTGGAGTGGTCCTTAGATATATCCACTGAACCGTCAACTGCCACTTAGTCTTCGGAATTGTTTTTAGACAATAATAATAAATGAATATTCTGTCTATCGATATGACATTAAAATCTATTTCTGCTACTAAATCAACACTCAATCTCTAGGTGTAAGAAAGCGTTGATAACTGAGCTATGTTTGGCGTTGTAACCAACGAAATTATGGCCAAAATTTTCAAGGTGAACAAACGAGAAATAATAAATAAAAGTTAGTAAATTTTAGGCATATGACACTAGACAAATGAAGTTTGCTTTCTTATTTTCGAATTGCAATTTTTTTTAAGCGAGGCAAATTATCTTATATTTATCAAGATCGGTTGTGCATAAGTTTTTTATTGTTTCAGTTATTTTCCCTTAATTTAAATTGTTGGATATAAATGATGAAAACGGCAAGGACATCAGGTGGAGAGAATTATTTCTTCAACCGCTTTGAGGGATTTAAACAAATACTGCTTACAGTGAAATTAACATTTAATTTTCATTGCGGGGTATCAAGCACTTCTGATTTCACAATATTTACGCCAATCATAGTCACAGATGAAGTTAAATAACATTGAACATGCATTAAATTCGACCCTATTCAGACGACTCCATTCGAACACTGATTGTTGGTTGGATGGGAGTTAGTTAGTTATATTAAGCCTTTAGGTTTCAATCTTTAAAGGGTTCGGTCTACGATCGAAAGAATTTGAATGACAAATTTTACTGTGAAGTTGGAGATTTAACAATACTTACCAGTCCCACTGAGTTCAGTCTCGTATAGTGCGATCCTTAAGAAAGCTCGAGAGCCCAAGAGAATTAACTACCAACACCAAAAGCAATGAGTTTCGATATATTTCGCAGAGCCACACTCTGACAAATGCTTTGTAAATATCTAGATCCACAACCTTGCTCTCGCTAAATCTTTGGATGGAGAGCAACTCTAACATATCACAAATATAACGGGTCTTACGGAAACCTTATTGCCTGTCGTTAATAAGGTTGTTAGATTCTAGATACTTCACAAGCTGATGATTTATCTTATTTTCCATAGCCAAGGAAAGCGCGGATCAAATTGCTATTGGCCGGTAATTTTTAGGGTTATTAGCCCCACGATTTTTAGGGATTGGCGCTACATTCACAACCTTATAGAAGGCTGGAAAAATTCTCAATATGAAACACTCAAAAGTTTAATTAATAGACCAGCAAATGTCAAACTTCCTTCAAGACCAGTGCTGGCATAGGTATCTGGTACCCTTTCTAGGTCTAGGGGTAGTTGGTTTTCAGCCGATTAGAATTATTTGCGAATATTTTACCTAAAAATTTAGATTTACCAACCGGCCTGATGAATGAACGGCTATTTATGTAAGAGTAGGGATGGAACTATAATTTCTCCTGATTCTTCTAATAAATGATTATAGGAATGACTCCTATGTCCCTTCAGAACAGGTAGAGCTTTAGTTTCTTGGTTTTTAATTGAAACGTCTACTGACAATTAACCAGTATTTGACATTTTAATTTTTGCCTTTAAATACTATTCTCCTTCCAGTGAATAACCATTCTGCTCTGAAAAGTCCATTCTAATATAATTACAGTTTTAATTTAATTTTTTTTCAGACGCTTAATATTATCTAGTAGAATACACAGAATTTTGATTGAAATACTAGTCTAGTTACCTAAATGAATTAATTTTCATCAATTTAATTGAAATTTAATTTTAAATTGTTTGATTAACGGAATTTCTAATTTCAGTTTATTAATCACAAATGAAAATTCCATGTGGGAAATTTTAAAATTTACAAACGGAACCATTTGTCATACATTAATTGCACATTAATTGGAAGGAAAAATGAAAATTTATTACCAATAAAAATTAATTGAATCACCAGCGTTTAGCGTGTATTTTTAAACGACAAATACTAAATTTAACTGATAATGTAAACAGTGGAGTACAGCTCACACATGTCATATATTCACATTGTCGTCTATTTAATATAAGTTATCGCATTATTCATACCAATTGATAAAAATAATTCGCACTTTGTGATTATGAACTGAGAGATAAGGCCCATTTCTAGTTGAGGGAGGTGTGTCTGGTGTCTGCAGTGTAACATAATTTGTATGATGAAATTCTGTATTATTTTTAAATTTCTAAACGAAAAGATAATTATCTTTGGCTTAAGCTGACAGCCTGTCACACTATTACAACTGTATTTAATTTTTGACATAAGGCGTTAGAGTATCATAATCACCTGATAAATAAGAGAATAATAAATAAAATACAAAATCAATAAAATCATACCCTGAAACATGTCTGCATCTCTCTGTATACCTCTGATAAGTATGGAAAACTTATTTTTTTTTTATAATTTTTGTTAAAGACTCATAATAGTGCTTCCTTTAGAAGAAGCAAATGACAATTATGACGAAGTAAAAAACCTTGTCCTATAAATTTTTAGCAACGCATTTGATAATTTCGAAAAAAATGGGGAAAATTGCGTTTTCGTTTTTGCAGTTTTATACTCGGTAAACAGATATGAAACATACATACACTATAGTAATAATAAATGATTAAAACGCATTTAAACATATTTGAAAATAATTAACTTGAATTTAATTTTATCTGATCATAGCAGGAGAGAATAAATAATAAAATAATTTCTTAATAATTTGAAAATGTGTTTGGCAAAATCAAATCAAATTAGATTAGATGATAAAACTGATGAAACCATTTCACCTTTCAAATCGGACAAACCTCTTGCGCCAACCTATTAAATAATGAAATACATCCTTTATACATATTTACACCATATATACCATATTCCATATACCATATACCATATACACCATATTCTAAACTTCCTTCGGCATGCGTAGTGTGCGAACCGATAAATGCGACAAAGCCGCATGTGACACATCACAGAAGAAATGTAGTAAGACGCATCACGCACTATAGGATGTGCCCAGTATACATCTTTGACAAATGTTTTCTGATTAAAAAAAACGGATACCTGAATAATAAATTCAGGTTGGTTATTTAAATTCAGCAAATTTTCCTTCCATTGCTTCTTGACGCGTTGGTAATGAGAAGGAAGAAATATCCCAGCCAATCTGGAACCAAGTGTTATATACTGACACTCTAATTGGTAAAACTATACCCACGCAAAAGATATTGTCATGAAAGTGCCACGTATTGGTAACAACTGAAACTTATTTGACGTCAACTTTATTTGATTTCAATTTTTAACCACACAATTTGTGATTTTAAGGACGCCCGAAATGAAGCCTGTTGAGGGTCACCTATCTCAATCAAGTCAAAACTGAAAAATCATTTAATGCGCAACCAGTGTAAAGATTACTTATAAGCAACTAACACTTGTTTTAAAAGCTTTCACAAAATAATTTGTAACATCATGTTTGATGCGATGTCTAGAATAGATTTGGACGTTGTTTTGATTGGAAAGCCAGCTTACTGTCAAGACACATATTTTAAATGTGAATGGTTATGGTTTGACAATAAACATTGTTTCGAAATTAAGGCTAAATTTAATTTATCTTCGGATCACTCTACTACATTCTTATGATCTCAAAACCATACGATATTGTAGTATCAGCCTTAAGTATTAGAAAAATACCTCAGCTCCTATTGCATTCGCTTCTATTTCTATCTTTAATAAAGAACGCAGAAACTAAAAAAAAACAAAATTAAAAAAAACAAATATTTTCGAAAGAATGTAACTGGCTTTAGTCGAAAGATAATTTTACAGTTAAAAAGAGTCAAAGTACAACCTATGACGGACTCTATGTGGCTCGGTTTTGTATGAGCACAAAATTTTATTTCGTCTGTGTTTGTATGTAAGTAATGACAATTGAAGTGTTGATACGAAGTGATTGTCTATCACACGACATTATGACAAAAAACGGTTACTGTTGCCATTGTTGATTGACCTGATATCAAAGTACAGAAAGAAATGGAATTTCTAATGCGTAAAACACATTCCAATTAATGCGCATTTTATTACCGACAGAAAAATAGCTGGTCATTTGCAATTTTACAAAATCCTTGACTTGTTCTTTAAACTGATAAAGAGTTGTAATATAAATAAATTTAAATGCACTTTACAAGCGCATGCAAAGTAAAACAAAGTAAAAATTAATGTGCGTAAAGGTGTACCTGTATGAAATGAGCTTTTTAATGGGAAAGTGAAAAAGAAAAAATTTTCAAAGTATTGGCAATTGCTGGTTACACATTTTTCACATCTTTCTGACAATAAAACTGTTAGTCTTCTGAAACAAATCTCAATTTACGGCTTCGTCGTAAGAATCGAAATGCTAATCAGCCAACACGTACCCCATCAATGAAAACAAACGATAGTCGGATGAAGCCAAATCTGGTGAATACGGAAGCGGCTCCTAGCGTAATTACTTGATTGTAATCTGAACTGGTTTTGGTCTGTGTGCAGGTGCATTGTCATGTTGCAAAATTACCTTGATGTGCCTTGTGACCCAATTGAGTAGTTTTTCGATAAACGCATGGTTCAAATTGATCATTTGTTGAGGGAAAAGATTTGAATTAAGGATTCTACTAGGTCTTAGGAGCTGGTCCATACTGGTGGTCCCAACAAACACACAACATTGCCTTCATGCCGAGTCGATCTGGTCTTGCAGCCGAAGTTGACAGATTAATCCATGATTTTTTCAGTTTAAAATTCTGAAAATAAATCCGTTTTTTATCGCCAGTAACAATTCGTTGCAACATTGAATGTCTATTGTATCTCTGCACTAATACTTCCCAGGCGTTTTCCGATTTTCCATTTGTCTGCCATTCAATTCATTTTCTAGACTTTTGAAACTTTCCTATAGCTTTTAAACGATCAGAAATTATTTGTTATGCAACATTTAACATTTCTGCTATTTGATTCCGATTCAGAGTCATATTCATCCAATATTGTTTGCTATTAGGTACCTCCAATCCTCCAATGGTTCTTCGTTCTTCATTTCTCACATCAAAATCTTTATCTCTGAACCATCTTCTGCGTGTTGCTTCTGATAGGGAATGATCACCATATACCTCATCGACTCTTCGGAAAATGTTCATGTTAAAAAAATCCATCAGGGAAGGAAACATCGAAAAATCCTGCGAAAGAACAGAACTGAATATTCAATGTTTCTAACCACTAGGTGGCAAAACTCAATTAATGAAACTGGAAGAAAGAAGAATATTGACAGAGTAAGACGAGGGAAATGTATTGTGACTGCCCTTAATCATTAAATAGGAAACGAAAAGTAATAAAAATAATATTTTTGCATATGCAATTATCGTATTGAAGATGTTATGGCCGATTTCTAAAATGTTGATCACTTAAGTTAATGGGATTTAAAACCAAATTGGATATATTATTTTCTGAACCGTCCATTCGGTTCTGTAAACAAGACAGGCAGACAACATCAACATTTACATAAACAACACTACAATAAAGGTCTCGAAGTTGCCATGTGTAAAGTAAGGGAGGGAATGACAATGTTGCCAGTCAGTCGTGAGTTGTGAACCAGACTTTGGTAGTCGCTATAGTTATAATAAAAAGTGCAACCTTAAGCACAGTGGTATCTTTGTAAAATAAGGATTATATTATTTTAATAACAAATAAAAACCAATCACCAATCAGAAGTAGACAATCTTATAATTCATAAAAAATGAACGTTGTCTATAATTGGTATTATTTTTGATCCAGAAGTATTATAATTATTTTTCGAGAATATTGACCTTCCCAAACCAGCTGAACTTACCAAACCAAATTGATGATCTGTTCGAACAGCAACTGAATGCCTCAAATGCCTGTAATTGCAGTGACAAAAATGGCTTATAATTGTCGGCTTGCCAAAATTCAATTATTCTAGTATTTTTGAATCTTTTTTTATAAAAAATTTTCGATCGCTTAAAATTAAGTTTCCTACAAAACTAAGAGATTCAAGAATACTAAGTTTCCCTGCTTCATGGTGGGAAAACATAAATTTTCGATGGAACTGTTTTAAATAAACGGCTAAGACTGTGTTATAGTCCAAATCCAGGTTGTATTCCATATTGGTATTTTACGTTAATTAAATCGTTTTCTATTATTTTTACAATGGTTTGCATAATTTTCCTTTCCATACCATACACAAATCGTACCCACATAGCATATACAAACAAACAAATACTGTTATTTTCAATAGAAATTCTGCATAACTTGTTACTAATTGGAATTTTAAATGAAAAGCACCGTTAAATGCCGTTACGTTGCCTTACATTGAAACCAACTGTACTTGCCTATGAATCTGGAGTAAAATTCAAATCATACGCATTCAATTAGCAACTAGAAAAATTATCACTCAGCAACACTTGCCGTCAAAGGGTGTACCCGCAGTAACTATGTACATGAAAAGAAATTTTCATGAATTGCGAACAACATACATATATAAGAGGAGTATTGTTTCAAATGATCAAACATGTTTTCTAGTACAGTCTTTAGAGGAAAATTAATACAATCTATTCAGTTGCGCTGTATTTGAACCAAAACTATTATGGACTGAAATTAATGATCAATAGCGCGGTATTACAAATTCGTTTCCAAAGTAAAAAAAAGAACTAGAACAAGATAATACAGGTTAAAGCGAGTTTGCTGTATCCGACTGTATGATACCATACTTTACAATGAATGTTTGAAGTTTATTTTCGTCAAATTAAGAAGATTCAAAAAAATTTTCAAAAATCAATAGGCCTAAGACCTCTTGGGAAGCAAAAAATAATCTTTAACATTTTAGAATGTAATTTAAACGTTGGACGTCCTGGTTGTATAGCGGGTATAGTGCTAAACTATTATTAGCATGAGGGTCGTGGGTTCGATTCCCACCAGGAACTCTCGGTCTGTTACACTACACAGATCAGAATGTCAATGTTACTTAGCTTGTAATTATATTGTAATTAATAAATCAAATAAAATAAATAAATTGGAACGTCGAGTAGACTTGGTTCATATTATTGTTGTGATGAGGTCTCTAGTACTGCGAGCATAAGATCTATTGTACTTCACTCAAACTTTTTGGGGTATCCCTATAACAACTTATCCAAGTCGATTTCCCTGACAAACTTGGGCTAGACAGTTGCCCATAGGTCATTATGGTTTGACCATAGTATACATTTAGCGCATACCCTGCAAGCCCATTATTATGGCATGTCTGGTTTTTCCTTAGATTTTCTCTATATTAGGGCTTGTGGTTCATGACATGGAATATGATTTTAAAATAATCAAATTCAATTGAAAGTAAGTGTTGATGACAATCAATAATTTTTTTTTCTTAAAAATATAATAAAACGTTTGTCAACGTCATTACACGGATGCATCAAGTTAATTGACCAAATGTAGTGAAAACATGAAGAATTCAAATACACGTAAATTAACCAAATATGTGCGAAACCGAATCGATTTGTGCGATCACACTAATGGAGAATGATTTGTTTTGACTTTAAACGATACGTATTGCCGGTAATAGTGTCGATCGGTGTTGGTGTAGCTCTGTGACGACACTCTCATGACTTTTTTTTGCTATTGTTTTTGTTATTTATTGTTAAATTATAAATTTTTTTATTTTATATTCATTGTTAATTTTTTTTTGTTTTTAATATCTTTAACAAACAAAAAAAAAAAAAAAAAAAAGAAGGAAAGAAGCAAAAATCTGCTACCAACTAAGAAATAATTGACGCAATAAAATCAATTTCAAAAATATTTTGGATTTCTTGACGTTTGTTGTTTTGATTAGAAAAAAAATAAAATAAAAATGATATTCAATTATTTTTATTTTGTTATTAAACAAAATGTTTTTTATTCTTTGTCTTGTTTCGACCTGCCTCAATAAACTATACTACTATTTAACGGAAATGAAAACGACATTAAAAATTTAATTGGTTAAGACCGACAACAATAATACCCTATAGTAACATAAAATATATGCCAGTTTCTTTTCTCTATCTTATTATACGTATTCATTGAATTGTTACGGTTACGCGTAGTTAATTAGTGAGTTATAGTGGTAAGAAAAACTGTAATTTGTACCAATAAAGCTTTATTAAATAGCTTTGATGTATACAATACCTATGGTATACAAATTTTTATTGATATTCAGTACTTACGATAGGAAAATAGAGCAAAGTTTTAATGTGATGAAATTAATGCTTGGCTGATGATGTCTACCACGGAAAAGTTGGTTTATCAATCTAATATCGCGCGGAATCTTTTGGGTTTTTATATCGATTGAATTACTCTAACTGGATGGAAATTTTAAGTGACTAAAAAAATATTTTCGAAAGATTAACGCTCATAAAATATTGAATTTTATTATTGTTTTTTTTTTATTTTTTATAATTATTTATTAATTACAATACAATTGCAAATTATATTTAATTGCATACGAGCTAAGTAACTTTGACCATACGTTCGGTGTAGCGCTTAAGAACAGCGTCCCTGGTTGGAATTAAGTCCACAATTCTCACGTAGCACACTACCCATTAGACTACCAGGCCACCCAAATATTTATCATTAAAATAACTGCTGTGCTAGAATCGAAAAATTCAGTACTTTTGTACTTTTTTCAGTACTTTTTCATGGCAAAAATACTGCAATACCCCGCGACGCTTTCAGTAGTTTTTTATTACTACATATTTTATGTATTGCGCTTTTCAACCTTAAATGCATTAGTAACGCGTTCAAGTCAGGCTTTACCCCCTTTAGCCAAACGTCCACAGCCACGTCCCATCGACGTTTGACTAAACGGGGCTTATACGTTTTGTTACGTTCCGAATCAGCTGTTTTTGTTTTGTATGCGAGAAACACGAGTAAGTCGTTAGTTTTTCTGTTTCGTGCCGTATGCTCATTAAATATAAATAAGTAAATAGTCTAGTACGTAGTGTGCTGTCTTACTAGACGTGAGCCCACTTTACAAACTCCATGTCAGACATCTCCATCAAAACGAAATTCAACAAAAAAATATTACTCCGGCGACTTCCTTCTGGCAAAAACTCTGAGAGTAAATAAAATTGCCATAATAGAGTTTCTCAAAAATCTGTCGTTCGGAGTCGACTTTAAACAGTAGGTCCCGCCACTCATGTATAGAAGTAGCATACATGAAATAAGTGGTGCGGGAAGTTACATCATAATCCTTATTAAAGGACTATAATGTCCAATTACGTATTTATTATAAAAGTACCATTTGATGCAAAAAAGTACTCTTTCAGTTATAGTTCAGCATCAATTTGAAAATTTCAGTTTTGCAACACTGTCATGCAGCTTATTTTTGGTCCAGTGTGTACTTCAGCAAACAGAATTGGCGCATTTGGTGTGAAGAGCAGCTAGAGAGTATATATAAGCTGGTTGTAATTCTTGAAAGGTAGTTTATGTACCTGTGACATTACCCTGATTCTTTAAGAACGAAAAAAATCAGAATTCAATAATGTACCGCGCTATGCTTAGCGCGACTTGTTTTTGTAAAAATGGAACAAATTGAAATATTAACAAAATTGTATAAATTAAACCTTGTTGCCGTAGTCTAGTAGGTAGTGTGTTAGCTTATTAGATGAAAACCCATGATTTAAGCCCCAGCTCAGAGATCTCAAACTAAATATTAAGAAAATATTTCTTTCGGTAACTTTCTCTATGATTAAATAAAAATGCTATGAAAAGTTCCTCAATATTCTACCCTTCGGAGACGACTTTAAATTGTCTCGCCACTTATGGATAAAATTAACACACACAAATTGAACGGAGGGGTTGCCGTAGTCTAGTAGGTAGTGTATTGGCTTATTAGACGAAAGGCCAGGGTTCGAATTCCCGGTCAGAAACCAAAAAAGAAATATGAAAAAAATATTTCTTCGGCAGCTTCCTCTCAGCAGAGATCTGGCAAAAACTCTGAGAGTAAATAAAATTGCCATTCAAAGTTTCCCAAAAATCTGTCATTTGGAGTTGACTTTAAACTGTAGGTCCCGCCATTCATGCTGTTATAATATTAACACACACAACATAAGTGGTGTGAGAAGCCAGACCGTAATCCTGTATGTATGTAACTTGAACTGTGTGACAAACTAGATTCATAATCTTGACGGAATGGTTGTTCTGACCAATTAAATATGTATGTTGAAGGCTTCCATACTAAATTCCATCGGTGTTATGAGAAGTTAGATTGTAATTCTGACTAAAGGGTTGCAATGACCAATTGATGAAATAGGCAAATAATTAATATGAATATTGGTAATACGTGAAAACAACAGTATGATATACCACACACCCATGGATCCATAATTTAATCGTATAAAAATTTTGAAAAAATAATTTTATGAAATGCTGTAATCAGAATGGCATTTAAATAGAAAATTTTCCAATATCAACCGACATTAGTGAATGAATAAATAAGAGGGAGTTTGTATTATTTTCCTCAATAATTTAAAAATATTTTATAAGTTATTCGATAAATATTTTTGATAAATTATTATTTATCGTATCGTATTGATCTTTTATTTCCATTATGTTTAATGGCAGAAATTCAGTTGTTTAATTCAATAGTTAAATAATAACAACAATATAGAAAACTTATTTAAAATACGGTCTTGTATTATGAAAGTGAATACTAAAAAAGGAATTATTTTATGTCATGAAATTCAAATTTTTCCCAGTTCTTTGGAATTAATTTCTGAATTAAGAGAACACTTGACTTAGTACTAGATTAATACGTTTAAGGGTTAATGCTTGAATTTTAACACATTTAATCGCATAGACGTGCTAAATGGAAATGTTGTCACGTTTTCCTGCCACATAAAATAACAGGTGACATGCTGATTAAAATATTCATCAGCCTAGTTTCAATAGAGAACAAACATGTGTATGCCAGAAGAAAAAAAAACATGCGTAATTATTATCTTAAGATTAAGTTATTCAACGAAAAGTGCATTAATCTGGAGGTGTTTCATTGAACACAAAAGACAATGAACGATCTGGTCTAAAGTACATACAATACTTAGATGCGAATATCCGCTTATGCAAACACTTTTTTCGAATGCATTTTCAAGGGTGTTTTCATGTTACGCTGTTTTCATGCTTCATTGCATTCGAGTTATTGAGATATGATTTCTTAAAGTGGAATTTTAAAAATTTTGTTTTCAAAAATAATCAAGGTTGGTGAACCTGGACTCCAATTCTTTCATATTTTTTCAATTTTTTTCGAATGACACAAAGTCTTTGTTTGTGGGAGGAGGAGGAGTAGAAGAAGTACAATCACATTATGGATGGAAAGTAAATGTTTTGAAGAATCAAGTGAAGAAATTCCTCAAAATGTTTATTTTTTAAACTGTCTGGCACCGATTCATATTCGTATTCATTTTATTTAAAGAATTTTTAATTGAAATACCTCTACACATATGGAAAATATTAAAAATTTATAATAATAATAATAATTTATTTAATTTATTTATTGTATTATAATATGAGTGAAATTATTTAATAATTTTCTTTAATCCACTTAATGAACGATAAATGATACAAATCGCCATATTTCTGCAGAGTATAAAACCCATTAACCCCTTAACACTATTGTTATTAGTCAGTTTCATTTCATTTCATTGCGAGAAGGAGAAAATAAAGCGAAATCAAGCGAAATGTATTACAATTTGCCTCTGTTCAGTTTCAATGTCAGAATTTGGAGTATAAGAATTATAGGCGCACTGCTCCCGTAATCGTTCTGATAATACTTACGATCCTATTCGAAGTAACGGATTTTTATTTCTTTGGAATGACATGAGTGGTACTAATAATGAGCCTTTTTATGACTGCCATTATAACCAATTCATTGGTACGTATATTGGTTGTAATGAAAAATCAAGACAAATTCCAAATATTCATGGAAGAAATCGCAAAATGGTATACAGAAATTGAGGTAAGTGCTGCAATAAGTCGCTATGCAAGCTAAATTCAAATCATTTTATAGTCGAGTAATGATATTGTGGCTTGGTCTGTACTAAAGAAGTTACCGCAACGTACTAAAGCCATTACATACTTTAGTTTTATTTTTGGCAGTTTAGGCGGTGTTGCAACAGCTCTTTTACCGCTTTTCATGGATAAACGCTGTAAGTTCCACTATTCTAAACATTATTGAGCAAAGAAAAGTCTGCTAAGATATTTGATTTCATTTTTTTCATGAAGCCCATCCCTATGCAGTTTATATTTTGGGTTTGGATGTTTTAAAAAGTCCCGCCTATGAAATTGTCTATATTTTGCAAGTTTCAGTTGTGATGCCTTTTATAGTCTGCTCCTATATACCCTTTACGAATCTCTTTATATCTTGGCTCATATTTGGCATAAACATTCTCAAAGTTCTACGTAGAAAGTTTGAAAATTTACCACACAATAATGAAGCGGAACAATTGAAAAAATTGAAGGAGTTAATTAAGTTTCATAAAAGGATTATAAGGTGAGCACTAAATTGATTTACGTATAACAGTAAATTTGTATTTGAATAACTTTACAAAATTCTTATTCGCTTATAATAGTGGAACTGTGACTTCTGACGTCAAAGAAATATCATTCGTTGTTATACATTGAAGTTGTGTGTTTGTGTATTCAAATGGTGTAAAAAAACTTTCTAATTATAGTTCGTTATACAATCTGTCAATGTCTATTGAAAATTATTAAAAGTTTAACTTTTACTAACTCACATACATATTGATGTTGACACCCTATAAAGTTTAAGGCCTATCAATTACATCAAAACAACCGCATTTATTTTTGGTGTTGAAGTTAAGCAGATTTCTGTGTTCTGCTTAGGTGTTCCTCAGAGGGATATTAAGTCAGGATATTGGGACTAGCAAGTATAGCATTAACTAATGAGCCTTTGACATCTATCGACAAACGTATACTACAGTTGCACAAAATATTAGAAGCAGTGTTCGATAGCTATGATCTTTAAACTTTGGTTAAGTCACACTGACTTAATATTAGGCGACATACAAAGTGAATATTCTTTACAGCACATTTGCTGTAATTTCATTTACCATCAGAGGAATTAAGAAATTTCTTCAAAAGTGCCTTACCACCATTTGGTAGTAACATATAATCAGTCAGCAATTTAAAAGATGAGACGTCGATCTAGTTAAACTTTTTCCTGACTTCTTATTTGACCCAAGCATGAAATTTTTCTTTAGAAATTATTTCCGAGCAGTATTTAACTTCTGGATAATAGAAATGAGATTATTTCGATTCCCGTTATTGTCAACTTCGCCCTCTTTACTGTCATAAAAAGGATTTTTAGTGCAGCGACCATAATATCTATTGCACTCCCCTCAAACTTTTTAGTGTATACCTCCTCCAACTCTATTGCATTGATAAATTTCAGTACCCAGCAAAAGGTTTGTTCTACCTAGTTTATACAGTTTCCATATATAGTCTCATACTATCTTCAATTTGACCTAGTAAGAGTCGAGTGTTCGGATGGTGGCCTGTCAATTAGTATTGCTATGTCTGGTCTTTGGTGCCTTCTATCCAAGTTTAATTATGTACATCTTGCCATGTCACAGATACCAGCTTAAAATATACCACGACCTTTCCCATGGCTCTGTTCTTGATCTGTATACCAAAAAAAAAAAAAATGACCCGCTTTTAAAAGGTATACAGATTCCAGATTACTCTATTAATTTTTCTTGCTAACTTTTGTTGCAAAATACTTCCGAAATTTATAGTGTCTATTGATTCTGTCCAGGGGCCAATTAAGGAGGGAGCTGTCAGTCAATCGATTACTTAGGTTCCGAAATTCTTTAATTAATTCTATGTTAGACTTAACTGCCATCACAATCTTAACCGTAGTCTTAAAAACTTTGGTTTGTACTCACAGTGGGTACTTGTGGACCAGTATACATATACCAACTTCAATTGAGCAGTTTTCAGATTTCGTTCTGTCTGCCCAGGCAATTGCTTTTAGTCTACTCATCATGATATACATCGGTGCTATTAATTGTTAGGTTGCATCCTCAGAGATTTTCTGCAAAGCCTTTGCCCAACATTTCCCCAACAAGACCCCATCAAGTGAATTTACCATTCAGTGCTATTCGTAAATATTTTATCACTATGATATTATTCTACCTAGAAGTTGAAAGTTTTTCCATTTATGAAGTTTTCTTCTTCTTGTAAATGGTACTATTGCGGTCTTGCTCCCGGTTTGTCCTCAGGTCCAATTTTTACTTTTTGGCGTAGCCAAAATTGCGCGAGATTGGCTGTTACGTTTCGCCTTTACTAGAGAAATGTTTGTCGTAAATTCACCTTGCTGATGTTCAAAGTTAGAGTCATCGCCTTACGAGTTTTTAATTGAATTCTTTGAGAAAGAAGTATGACTCCACTATTTTACTGAGCAGATAAAAATTTTTATAAACTTTCCGAACACTATGTTCATTTTTCAGATTCAGTAAAACTTTAGAAAATTTAGTATCATTTGTCTGTTTGGTTGAGCTATTGCTCTTCACATTAATGCTATGCGTTCTTTTGGTGTTTATTTTATTGGTAAATATTAAAACAGCATTAAACAGCATTTAAACAATATATTTTAATAATTAATAAAAATCAATCCCATTTTTATTAGGCGGACAATATTATGTTTCAGATATCAACGGTTTTGTATATATTTTGTATACTTTACGCTCTATTTATTTCATACTGGCATGCTAATGAATTCTCAACAGAGGTGCGTACTTAACACGAAAGACTTCAATCACTGTAACTGCATTCGAAGAAACAGTTTTTGATTGTTAACATTTTCACACTTTCATTTATAATGAATTAAAAATGAAATTAAGATGAAATTAATTAATTTTCTTTAATATTGTTGAAGAGTTTAAATATAGCAAATGCTGTCTACGCAATTGATTGGACCCAATCAAGTCTGGAAGTGCGCAAATGTGTATTGATTTTATTAGTACGCTGTCAATCTGAATTGAAGGTACGTGATATTCAGCATTTTTATATTTTTTTTTTTAGCAATAATTTTCTCATATCCATAAGCAGATCTCTGCTGGCGGCATGTATCCAATGACTTTGGAATCATTTCAGGCTTTACTAAATG
>QOCX01001798.1:0-28345 GCA_005959815.1 Sarcophaga bullata | reverse complement strand
ACTACTTACTAGATGACCTACCGTGGTCTCATATGTAATAAGCTAACGCACTACTTACTAGATTACCTACCGAGGTCTCATATGTAATAAGCTAATGCACTACTTACTAGATGACCTACCGGGACTCTATCTAATAAGTTAACGCACTACTTATTAGATACTACGAGGTTCCATGATGCAATAAGCTAGCGCGCTACATACTTACTAGATACCACCGAGGTCTCATAATGTAATAAGCTAACGCACTACTTACTAGATGACCTACCGTGGTCTCATATGTAATAAGCTAACGCACTACCTTACTAGGACTAAGAGACTATATTAGATTAGGTGTTAGTGATGCGATTCTCTCTGTTTTTATATCAGAATTTCTAGTCTATGTCTTGGAATAGAATAACTATCTGCTATTTCAATGAAGTCACCGTAGTCTATTAGGTAGTGTGTTGGCTTATTAGACGAAAAGCTGTGGTTCGAATACCCGGTCAAACATTAAAAACGAAATATGAAACAAATATTTCTTCGGCAATTTCCTCTCAGAAGATTTCTGGCAAAAATTCTGAAAGTAAATAAAATTGCCAAGAAAAGTCTCTCAAAAATTTGCTGTTCGGAGTCGACTTTAGATTGTAGGTCTCGCCACTCACGTGTAAAAACATGCAACAGTTAGATATCCATGCAGACAAACGTTCAGCTTTCAACGTGCGATCAACTCAGGAAATATGTTATCACAACTGTGGGATTTCTTTGGCTAAAAGCCAGTTTCACTTGAAATACTCGAAAATTTAGCCTTTAACTGCGTTTTCTTGTGCTGCTGTAAGCAATTACATATTTCTGTTGGGAATTGACGGGAGGCCGTGAAAGTTAGCTTTTAACATAGAGATATATCAAGTACAATTTTGATGCTTTTGGTCATTGCGCCAATTCTACAAATAATTTTTTCAATTTGTCGAGTTCTTTGATGCTGTGTGAGTGAAATGTGCCAGCTGCTGCTTGCCTGTCGTTTCAATATGTTTTGCTCTGTAGTTTTTATGCTCTCCTGTAATATGCTTCATTAAAATGTGTTTGAACTTGAATTTTGGGTTTGAGTACAGGTTTTCGAATGGGAAATTCTATGAAAATATTGTCTTCTGATATCCGTGACTCTTATACGTGCTACTATAGCCAACATTTCATCTAATGGAGTGATTGAACTTTCATTTGCAATTCAATAAATAAATCGTCTGAACAAAGCTGTCAACTTGACGATGTGTCAAGGCTTTGGTTAACTTAAGACTAATTTATGGTTCATCAAGTTCTATAGTCTACACGCTAAATAAAGCTTTAATTTCATGCGAAAACAATGGCTTCCTTTAATAAATTTATCTAATATAGCTTTCTCTGTTTATGCTATGCTGGCTTTATTTTTCCTCATATTTTCGTATTTATTTTTCTGTTATTTTTTCTCTTCAGCTAAACAGCTGGGTTATTTTATCGCTTTCATTATTCCTTCATTTCTTTGGTGGTAAGTAAACTTAAACACTTTATGGACGTTATCCGTTTGTTCGCTTATAATTTTCCTGGTCATGACTTCTTTTAGAGAATGTTTTCATATAAGAATGAGCACAATTTGAAACTGTCATATTCTTCTTTTCACTTGTTTTCTCTCTGTTTTTTTTATGATAATTTATGGACTCTTTTGTTTTACCATAATTGTGTCAAAATGTGGAGAATATTTGGTAACGAGGGTAGTGTGAAATGTTCTTATAGAATAATTTTCTTCTTTAAAATTTCCTTTTTGTCGCAGTGATGTGAAAAGTTTTGCAAAAAAAAATATTTAAGAATGGAAACAAACTTCGTGTTTTAATGTGCAGCATATGGTCTTAATATGGTTTCAATGGAAAATGATGTGTAAAATATGTATGTATGTTGGTAATTTTCACACGCCATTTTCCTTATGCATTTTAAAATATCAGTCTCTCGCTTTCTATCTTTTGCACACATACAGACATACATACGTACATAAATAAGCATTACCCTCGTCTATACATTTTTAATATAAACTTACCTATACGGTATGTGGTCTGCTACAGGCCGCCTAGCTACCCCTATCGGACATCCATATTTTCATGCTCTTTATTCAATACCCTTACGTAACCTGTCATTTACACACAGCTACATACATATCTACACTTATTGCATAGGCACACACACACACATACACACATATTCTTACAGTATACATGTATAATGGCCGGTAGACTGTAGAAAGAACAGTAAATGTAGTCTCTTAATAAAAATAAAAAAAAAATTAAAAAAGAGAATACCATGAAGAAACAAAAGGACCAGAACACAAAATATATTTAAGTTTGCCAACACTTGCATTCTTTAAAATTATTTCTATTCGCAACGATTGTCTTTAGTGTGTTAAGGATGTTCAGTAGAAACTAAGAAGAACGACATGCAAGCAGTCATGTCAGAATATCAAGGTGTAATAGGTAGGCAAAAAAAAAAATAAAGAATTGCATAAAAAATTTGAAATTGATTTTAAAAGTTAAACGAAATCTTTCAATGAAGAGAAATCTTAGGTCTTCTGCATTGGTAGTTCGAAACTTTTGCTTCCTTTCTGTTTTATATTAGCTTAGCTGATATGATAGTGCATGACCGTTTCGGTGACGTGATATATTTTTATAGAACACGAGGCTGCTTGCATTTGGACGAATCAAATTTTAAGATTCAAATTGTTTCGAAGTACAGATAATTGAGTGATTTTTTTCTCTAGACATTCAAATTCAACGGAGTGAATTGATGAAAATCACCTCTGTCTAAGCACTTTCTAATTCCATTTGTTAGTTTACAAGTTCTCAAGGGATTCCATAAAGCTTGTTGTGGATATTCTTAGAATGTGTTTTACACTACTCACACCCTACAGTCATCATATCCATTCAGAAATTGTGTTCAGTGTAGTTGAATTACTGAACTTTCTACGGCACTAGTTTATATACCTATCGCAGCTTCTTCGCGGTTAATTTACATCAGCATTTCGGCTAATTATACGGCCAATAAACGTTTGACGCCATAAATCGATTGTGGCGTGAGATGTGTAGCCAGTTGCATCATTCTGTTGAAATCAAAACATCGTTCATATCAATACCATGCAGAGTGGGTACAAAAAAATCAGTTATCATGGTGCGATTGGTGTCTTCATTAATAGTGAATGGTACCGCCACTCCACAAGCTGCACTAAACAGTCACTTGTTATGGGTGTATTGGCTTCTGTAACAAACCACCTGTGGATGTTCGAGTACGCTCACATTTTGGCCCATCAACACTGAAACCTCTTTCACGAACTTTAGCATTAAACTTTGGTATATCGGGCATTTGTTACTCCTTCTCTACGACGACATTCTCTACGTTATTTTCATGCGATTTCCGACCAATGTTTTTGTATTGAAAATAAATTTCCAATAAATCCCAATGCAGCTCAAACATAAATTTATTCATTACGTGCAGTATGCTAAGATTCAAAATAACAAATGGTTTAAATATAAATCGATAAATGGCCCACCCGATACATACATTAAGAGTTTTAGAAGTTTTAAATTATTTTTTTCGTGTGAGTGAATAATTTTTTAATTTTATGGCAACGATTATTGGGTTTAAAGTCCGTTACACATTAAAGGAGAATGAAATAACAGAACTTAAATTAAAAATCATTTTTATTAAAATAAAATAATTAAAAAATTAGAAAAAAAAAGCAAAAATACATATTTAAGGATACACAATATTATCAAAGATAAAAAAACCTCAAATAATATCCTATTGAGCCATAAAGCATTGCCATTTGATCTACACACATAATTATTGGCAATTTACTGTCTTTCTGTTGGCATCTTTTTGGGCCACTTCTACAGTTTCTTCTATTATTTGTGGAGCAGCAAAACGTAAAAGATAGTAGGCAGTACCGTTTTTATCATTTGTTCCCGATAAACGATTACCGGACAATGGCAGATGATTGTCGTCCTGACTGGCGCACTGTTCATTAACAAACAAATTAGCTGGTCATACGTAAGTTTCCTAGAATTTTTTGTTGTTATCTTTAGGTCCGTAGAGAAAACAGAACCACACGTTCCAAATTGTTGGGTTTGTTTAACGATTTCCAAAGTTTCATCCAACTTTTTATATCATAGACGTATACGCTTAAAATCGGACCCAATATTCATTGACCATCAGCGAGAGGCGATCGTTAGGGTTCTTACATAAAATTACAGTGGGCTCCACAAAAAAGCCATGCGATTTATTATAGTTGCCACCACACAAAATCTCAATATCATTACAGCATTTGGCACGATCAAGCTCCTTAATAATGCCATCAAATATATCACTGCGTAGGATAGCTGAAGCAAATGAATTCTCATCTAAAGGATCACCGACTTGTAGACATGGCACCAACTCCAGCAATTCGCATTTGATTTCATCCCATTTTGAATTGGGCACATAGAAACGAGCACACGATAAAGGTCTCTGGCCAGCAAAGCGAAATGCTGCTTTAACGGTACATTTTAAAACTTCTTCCACATTGGCCGATTCATGTACAAAATGAAATCCTTTGCCATCACATTCACCCACCAAGCGTGAAAACATTTATATCTTGCCAAATTTGTGGACACATCATACCACAATTGCCGTAAAGTAACCACCCTACCCCGCATAATTAATGCCCGCCAATTCAGGTGATTTTATTGTCGTATTGAAAAACAGTTTTATAATTGGAAGGTAAAAAATTGAAAGCACCACGCGGCACTCCTGCCTTTCATGAGGGATTTAAATACTAAAAACGATGTAAAACGGAATTGACAGGTGGCCTCCAAAGCACAATATTTCCCATTATTAACGGTGCTATGGCTAAACATGCCGCGTGCCATGACATATAAATGGGACCAGAAACAATTACGAAACCATCAAGCGGTCTTAATAGAAATCTGCTTTTATATTTACTAGTAGTTGGTAAAAATTTCAATTCCTCTAGCTTATCGACATAGTCGGCATGTTCTCTTAGCATTTGAATCATTCTGGCCACATCCTTTTCGGCTTCCTTACGTGTCTTAGCCTGACTCAACATTATTGAAGCCATTAGACGTGAGATTTTCTTTGGTTGTGACAGATTATCAGCTGCCATGCGAAGTATTTTCGAACGCGTTTTAATATCCGTATTCGCCCATTTTTCTTTAACCTCCATTGCTTTTGTTATCGCCGATTGAATGTGATTTTTAGTGGCATAATAATATTTCGCCGTTATACGGCGATGATTGTGTGGCATATACAAATACTGTTCATCACCCGTGTAGATCATTTGATTACCAATGACAATCGGTACGCTATCATGTTCAGCAAAAAGTTTCTTAACGGCCGCATCTAAAATTTCTTTGTCAACGAAATTCTGTGTCGAGCTAAACAGACGATTCAATTGCCGATTCAAAATTGTACAAATTTTAACAGACATTACGAGAATTTGTAATAAAAAACTTGAATTTTAATACGTGTATTGTATTGTATTTTATTGTCTTTTATTGTATACAGTTTTCGTAACAAATAAAACTGCTTTTGTTGTTATTTTTTTATCGAATAATTTCATGTTCCAGAGTTAACCCAAAGCCTATTAGGGAAGTATATCTACATAACGATAAACGTCAGGCATAATACTATATAAATACCTAGGCACACATAATTAGTAATTACAACCCTTCAGTCAGGATTACGACCTAGCTTCTCACACCACTTATGTTGTATGTGTTAATTTTTATACATGCGTGGCGTGATCTACATTTTAAAGGTGACTCCAAACGATAAATTTCTGAGAAAATTTTTCATGCCAGAATTTTTACCAGGATTCTGCTGAGAGAAAGTCGACGAAGAAATATTTTTTTTTTAATTTTCGTTTGTTAGAAATGTCAGACCTGATGTCTTATACGTCGCCTTACGTCCCATAAATCAACACACTACCTACTAGACTACGAGATCTCAGCCCTCTAATTTAAATTCTTACTATTAAAATAGTTCTACAGTAATCGCAGCAAATAATAATTTGAAATCGCATGTCTAGGTTGTATGGTGAATAACTTCTCAACAAGCCCTTTGCGATTTTTTCGAATTAACATATATGTTGTCATGGCGGAATACTACACCTTATCTGTTGATTTATTCAATTCATTTAAATTGAATTACTTGCTTCAATCCGTTTCCAGATCCAAAAGAACTTTATCAGTTCTATTTCTGGTTTCTGGCACACTCTGTGTAGTTTAACATTGAATTTTATTAATGGATTCAAATTTGAATAAGTTTGCAGTCTGCTGTTGAAATACTCATTAAGTATTCTCGTGACCGATGCAACTTAATAGTGTACTATTAATAGTTTAATAGTGCCTTCAATAATATAAGTTTCAACTGCTCGGAGTTTATACTCACATATTTAATATTTTTGATGATTCCCTTCATTATATACGTCATCATACAGCTAAATGAAATGATATATTTATCGAAAAAAATCGATTTTCAAGATAAACGCACATTGACGCATATTGACGCATATTGACGCATGCTTCTAAAAATTTGCATCAAGCGTAAATTGAACATATTTTTCTTGTTATGCAATGTTAGGAAAGTTAAATCTGCGAGGTAATACGTTTAAGTTTAACTCATTGGTTTAAGCCATTGCAATAGTGGCAAAACATCATTTGTTTTTTTGTTTTAAAATTATTGTTTCGAAAGAAGCTCTAGTCAAAATTTTCCATCATATATAAAATTTAAATGTTGCTGATTGCAAAATGCTTTCAACTTCAGACTCAATTTGTTTGCTACCATAAAAATTCCAATGGGAACACAATATTCGCTAACATTTCAATTCATACCGTTCTCAATAATGATTGTCATCACTTGTATTACAAATAACCAACGTATGATTTATTTCAAGTGTTAACGATGTTGGCCAAAAGGCAAATTGTAATGTAGTTGGACGTATGTATACATTGAACAACATTCTAAATTAACGCCTTCAGTAGTTGAAATTTTATTCAGTTGGAAAATAAGTTGCATTATTCAAAGACAGGAAGGTGCAACCAGCAGATGATTTTGCAAAAATTACTTACTGAGGGCTTCATCCTCCCACTGATGATCGTGATTTGATAAATCGTTTGGCGGAAAATTCCGTCCTTAACAATCTTTAACCCAACTTAACAGCAGAAAAACGTTATGATTTTAAGAAATATTTACAATAGAAAAAGTCATTAAAGTGAGAAGAGAAGAGTAGTTTCCATGTTACATATTTTTTTTTTTTTTTGAAGAGGAAGCATTCTATGGTATACAGATAGGTTATGGACACATAGTGGAACAAAAGAGGGGATGTTCGCACTTAGAATGTAATATTTTAAGCAAATAGAGAAATTCGCTTTGATTTCAAAAGAAAGTTTGCGATATCGGAAGATTTGTTCAAGTCATCTTGAACAGCAAGTATCTAGGAGAGATAGGAATGCTGTCTAACAGTCACTACATATCGGACCGTCAAGTTGCGATCTGAACACTCAGGCACTATAAAAATCATTGAAGAATAGAATGGAAAGCTGGCTCATATCGAAATTCGCTCCATAAAGCATTTAGATCAGCTTGCGAGAATTACAGCTATCACGTCGCTTGTTAGGCCATAAACTTTCTGAGGAATAGGAAGAGGATTTTGGAATGTATACTCTGCGAAAGGAATGATGAAAAAATACGGACACTCTCCTCAAGTCAAACAGTCTTGAGGCAATCTATATGTGTGTTTATTTTATACGTGATTGGCGCGCCACTTTTCTGAGAAACTTTTTCATGGCAATTTCTTTAATCCCAGCATTTTTTGACAGAAATCTGGCAGTCATCGAAGAACTATTTTTTGAAACGTAGCCACACGTTTAATAAGCAATTACAATGCCTACTATACTGTGGCGACAAATAATCTACATTAACTTGGTGTTCTGTCTGACGCATTTATGTTTAAAAATTTAAAATCGGCCTTATGTACTACAAAAATAAGTCACATACCCAGTGTGAATGGTAATAGTAACCCCATTGGCAAACGGTGATATTTCCAACAGCTTTACAAACCTCATTAAGAATTTACACTGAAAACGCACCTTGTAATACGCTTTAGATATCCCATTGCTTCTAAACGGCATTGAGAATTAGAAGTATAAGTAAAGAGTAAGTAAGAGTAAGAGTAAGATGCTATCGAAACGCATATGATACTCAAAGCCTAAAATACTTCGCAGATATGTAAGTGGCATACAATTAACTTCTTCAGTTTCAGTATATAATCAGTTCTCCTCGACGGACATACTTTGCGTTTATTCATTATTTCATCACTAGAAACTAAGCAGCATAAAATCTGTAAAACCTAAAACATAGTTTGATTTAATTTCTAAAGTGAATGGCATTAATCTTACCCTTGTTACAGATAAATAAGGTCAGAAGGTGCGCCAGATATTAGATGTTGTGTACAGCTCCTCCTACAACAATTTAAATGCGAAATGCTTTACAACATTTTATGAATGCTTGCATACATATTCAACTATAAAACCGCAACACATATTGTAATGTAGTATGTTTATTAACATGCATATTGTCAATATGGCACATTTTTATTCCAACGGAAATCAAACATTTTTTTTGACAATTTTGCAATGTGTGTGTGTGAGTGTGTGTGTGTATTGTTGAAATTAGTGCTTGAGTGTCTTATGTTTTTTTTTTAAATTTTTTTTTAATTTCAACACAGTTTCTAACATTATTATTGTTCTGTATAATGTTGATGTTGATGTTGATGTTGCTGTTGCTGTTGGTGTTGCTGCAACTATATTATTGCCTGACTGACTGCCTGCCTGCCTGCCACTTGCTTGCCAACAACAACTCCAAAACAATTTCAAATGCAATTTGTAACATTTGAATTGCTAACTAACGCATAATCAATGTGTATTAGAGAGTTGGTTGCAGTTAGAGATAGACACACACACACACATATATATATATACGCATACATATATTATACAATGTATGTATGTCCATGCATGCATGCATGCATGAATAAATACATCAGAGGCATACTATATGCATGTAGTTTGTATGCAACAGAATTCATGTCCATTTAACCACAAATACATGTGCATCATCATAGATTATATGGCATACAAAATGATTAGACTGTATGTTGTTGGTCAGTCGGTCGATTTGGTCGTTCCTTCGGTTGGTCTGTTAAATTTTTGATTGCACAACTGAAATTGCTGTCATCATTTATTATGTTGCCGTCGTCGTATTCGTTTTTGTTTCCTACAGTATAGTGTCCCCTTTTCGTTCTTTGTTTATTTATTTTTTTTTTGTTTTTTTAATTTTTGTTGTTATTTTGCATTCGATTTTGTATTCGATTTTCATTTGTATTTTGGAAAATTCTATCGTTGATACATTTTTGTTCACATTGATGAATGTTTAGCGTTTTAAATGTTTAATCAATTAAATATTTGAGTGGTATTGAATGCGAACACTGTATATGTTTGAGTTTATTTGTCCATCATCATATGCATGAATCAGAGTCTTAAAGGTATCAATTGTTTCATAATATAACATTTGGACTTGCTGGTTTATGGTACTTCTAGGCATCATAAAGCCAAGAAAATCTCCGTTTAATAAACGTAAACAATCTCTTTAATGCCTTGGCCAAATCTACAATAAATTCTTTTGAAATGCTGGCTATTGCCTTGGTAGTCAATTACTAAAATATTGTATTTCGTAGTTGAAAATAAGCTTTTGTAAGAATTTTAAATTATTGGAAGAATTTAATTGAAAAAGGCGGTAATTGGATCTAAACACAGACAAATGGATTTCATTATTGGTTTCTCACCAATTTTTTTTTTTTCGTTCCCTCCAACAAAGAGGCTTAAAATGTGTACATTTGGTATGTGCTATTTGATGTTTTAACAAATTTGATGATTGATTCTGAAAATAAAGACATTAAACAATAGTCAGTCAGTACAATGCAATTGTATGTAATAGTTTCGTGCAATGCCATTGATTAAGTTTTTCATCATTAGTTTGCAAAAAAAAAAAAAAAAAACAAAAGAAGATTTTAAAGGAAATTATTTTAAGAGTACATTTCAATTACGCCGGAAACAGACAAAACGATTTGGCAATAATATGTTACCAAATGGATTTTGTATTCAGAGATGAGCACATTCATATTATAATCATTTTATTTAACTTAACTGGTAATTTAATTAATTTTTATCCATAAATGGTGAGAGACCTTCAGTTTTAAAGTTGGCTAAGGACACAGATTTGGGAAGTTTTCATGGTAATTGTATTTATTCTCGGAGTTTTTACTAGAAGACTGATGTGGAGGAATATTTAACCTACACGCTACCTACTATACTACTACTCTTAACTAATGCTTTTGGCGATTTTTGTGTCATTATAAGTTATCATACAGCTTGATGAAATGCATTTTTTTAATTTAAAATCGATTTTGAAGATGAACGCATATTGAACGATAATGACGCACATTGACGCATGTGCTTCTAAAAAATTGTTATCAAATGCAAATGAATATATTTTTCTCCTTTTGCAATGGCTTCTTCTTGCAATGCCGGGGAAGCATATATCTGCCTGGTAATACGGTCAAAGAAGAAATTGAACTAATTGGCTTTACCGGTGAAATAGCATATATATGCCTTATCTAATTAATCAAGTAGCGTCGTTCATCCAATTCCAATCTAATGGATATTTTTGAACTGCTTCTACTCTATATTAGAGTAGAGTAGACTAACTTTAGAGTAGAGTTAGTCTTGTAATCTCGACTTCAGCGAGATCTCATTCTTCAAGATTTTTGTCTAATCGCCTTTATAGCCAGAACTATAATAGTAGTTCATAAATGGAGTGATACGATGGACTGTATAACTCATTGTTGTACAATCATGTATGTATCCGCCTTGCATGATTACTTTCATGGCGGAGACAATAAGAATGAGTAGCTTGACTCTGCATGTACTTGTTAAATTCCCATTCAACATGCTTATTAACATCTCAAAATACAACATGTTTTCATACTTCAACAGACCAATTAAGAACAAAAATGTTGTAATTTAAAGTTTGAACAGCAGAAAATGTGTTTCTGAATGGTTGTTCTATAATTAACTTTTGGCCCTCAAAAATCCTCCAGACTAACGCGAACAGATAAGTGTAATAAAAATGCAGTCAGCATAATATGATGGCACTAATCTGCCATAATGCATGCAACGTGGCTAAATTTATGCACATGTTTGTTTGTTTGTTTATTTGTGTTGTTGCTGCAAACAAAAATAAAAAAAAAATATTTAAATTGTGTATTAAAAATGTAAAAAAAAAATTAAAAAATAAAATGAAAACAAATACACTCCAGTTAAATCATAATGCGGTATATATGGGGATATAAAGATAGACTGCCTATCTGTATATGGTTTGTTTCAAAGTGTAGGGGTTGGATATGAATGGTGCATGAATAATAATGATGGTGCTGTGTGATGATATTTATTCACAAAGTAACCAGGAGGCACAGTCGGCCTTGTTACATACTCACATACTGTTTTTCCTCCATATGTATATGTATGTGTGAGTGTATATGTTTTATTTTTGCATAATTACCAATGTGCCACCTCTATAAGGGTAAAATCGTGCCACCAAGGCAACGAAACAAGCCATGCATCCAATGTCTCTTTTTAGATGCTTCGTTTGCTATTAAATTCTTTAATTCTTCTTCTTTATCGTTTTTTATTTTTGTTTTTTTTTTCATGCAGGTTCTTTTGTGAATATTTGTTTTGTTTTTAACCCAGGACTTATTCATCATAAGCCTTTCAGTTTGTGCTATGCTCTGCTGTGCTCAGCTCTGCTCTATATACGCCATTCCATGTGTGAGATTTTTCATATCATTTGTATTCCTTTGTTTATAATCATCATGCGAAGTTGCATTATACATGCCTTTAACAATACATATGTATGTACGTACATGTGGTTAGGTATGTACTCGTATACACACTGCAACACTTGTAGGAATACATTAAGTTTACTTTTTAAGCGCATTTTCTAATGCAAACACTGAAACTAATTAATTTGCATACAAAACCAACGTATGAATGCATGCGTTTCTTATGCTTCAATACGGCAATACTGCTGTACTTGCCACATGAACAGTTTGAGAGAAAAAGCGAAAACATTTTCTGTTTAAATAATAATAAAAAAAAACGATGTGTGATGTTGTGTATTGTAATTTAAAAAGCGCGTCAGACAGTGGGATAATAATGAAAATGAAATAATTCTGTAAACCTTAACAAAGTAGTTGTAATTTGCATGAGTTCGTGTCTGAAACGTGTTCCATGGTAAGAACGCATGCAAAAAATAAATTGTGATACCCACCTTTACCCTTTTGGCCATCTATTTCAGTATACAGTGTGTGAGATATTATCGAGAATTTTTATTCGTTTGAAAGACCTATTGATGTCAGTTTGTGTGGAATAAATATAACATTGTTGAAATGTTCTCTGGGTGGAACAGATCCGTAATCTCAAATTCTCAATGACTCTGGCATATAAGTTGCACGATATCATAGGTTATGTTGGCTTTGAGTACCCCGTTATCTGCGATTTAAGAAACAAGAAAATGTCTTACTTTAATTTCGAAATTGACCATCCAATTCCCGGATTTCTGCGCCTCCACCAGTTGGTCAAACCAATCGATGGCAGGGTTTCCTCAATTTGGTCCTGCCAACGCAAACAAGGTCGTTTTCTTCGCCAACTTCAAATTCCTGCGTCAAATACTTGTCTCATCGCAGCATCCTCTTATATTTGAGCCAACGCAGCGGCTGGATGTTAATACGTTGCACAACGTTCATTACGTTGAGGAGCTCATACAGCTCATTTCTGGGCTTGTGTATTGGGTTTCATTGAATACTTTTTTTTTTGCCTGGTAGGTTCTTAAGTCTAAAGCCAAGAGAAAGTCTAACGGATTTGCATTCAAAACGCTCATGCAGAGTATCCAATATGCGCTGAACTTTAACGCACTTAGCGCTGTGCTGTTAAAACCTTGTCGTTGGAGTCCCGATTATCCTATTCAGACAACAAGAAGTTAATAATCATCGACATATAGTGCTCACCGTTGACATTAATGCAGCAGCCAACTTAACAAAATTGAAGAGTTGATTTAACGTAATTCAAATGATAACATTCAGCTCATGTATCCATCGATCTCTTTTTTTTTTTCTACTTAAAAACGAAAAACTGTGGCATCGATTTCCCTTTGGTGTAATTAACACAATTTTATTATGAATGAAATTGTTCAGGGATTTGTTAAATTTTGTGCCAAATCCGCGCTATAAATGTTAATGCAAAACAGTCACTACATCGATGTGTGGCTATGTATTCTAATGCCACATACTCCTTCACCCTTACTCAACCCACTGTAACCATCATATAAGCAACAGCCCGACCAGCAGTTTTTAATAACAGACATAGACATACACAATTTTAAATTAAATAAATCTTTTATACACTGCAACAATGTTTGTTTTGTGTATGTGTATTGTATGTGTGTGTGTGTCTGATTGTTTAAACGCCAGCCAGGACTTTCTCTTTGTGCTCATAAGCCTCACTATATTCACTGCCTGGTATTGTGTTGTGTTTTTTATATGTATTTGTGTGTGTATGTGTGTGTTTAGTTTGGCAAAGGATCTACACAGTCTCTGTCTCTAATCCCTATTTTCTATAGGCGGCAGTTTTCGCTGCGTTTATTTTTCTATTCTGGTGCGCGTTTTGTTTGCAATTCGTTGTTGTCATTTGTATTCTTTTTTCTCAATACCTTTTTTCTTTTTTTTGTTTTGTTTTAGAACATTAGCTACTTTAATTCTTATTCATTCAGCATATAATTAAATTGTAAAAATGGTTACAATGAGTACTACTTACATCCAACAATAACAACAACAAATGATGCCATTGTTGCTAAGCAACGAGCCAACGTTGACTATAACAACGTTAATAGCATGAGCGAACCTGCAACTACCCACAACAAGTTTTGATTATTACAAGTACAACTGCTGCTGGTATGTCTAAGGACTTGAAAATATAGTGTATGAAAAAAGTTATGGTACATTACAGTTAAAAAAGTATTCGTAGATTTACTTTTCTTAAATTTATTTCTATGAATTGAGACATTAGCAGGCCTTCCGTGTAAAACACCGCCACATATTTAAAAATATTTTTAATTGACTGTATTGGCGAATCTTGTCTTTATATAAATATGAACATCCATCATACAGCTAAATGAAACGATATAGGTATCTAGAGGAATCATTTAGAAGATAAACGTACATTGACGCATATTGAACGCACATTGACGCGTTTTGACGCACATTGACGCACATTGACGCATTGCTAATTTATTAAGCTTTATCGTCGTCGTAATCTAGTATGAAGTGCATTGACTTTTTAGACGTGCGGGCCAAGGTGTCAAACCCAGCTCAGAACTTCCTCTCAGCAGATTTCTGGCAAAAACTCTGAGAGTTATTCAAACTTGCATGACAATTTCTCAAAAAATCTGTCGCTAAGAGTTGACATTAAAGCCCTGCCACTTCATATATAAAAATTAACACCCCAAAAAATAAGCAAGGTTGTAATCCTGACCTAATAAATTTAAGACAATTTAAATTAAAATTAAAACATGCTATAAATTCGCCGTACATATTATGGCAACCAGTATCGTTTTGTTTCTGTTTGTTTGAAATTTTTTTTTTAATGTTTCTTCACTTATTTTACTTACGCGTATCTTTGACTGGTCGTCAGCATTTGTAAGTGCTTTATTTTGAATATTTCTTTTATTTTATGATTATTTAATCGCATAAAGAACGTTGTTGGTTCACAATAAAATAGAAAATCTCATACACAAACACAACACAACACAACACAATTACCACCACAGTAATGTTATCGTTTAGAATGTTTTTTAAATTTAAATTCAAATTAAATGACGAGGGTTGTTGTCATATTAAAGAAGCAAAGAAGATATGAATTGTGTAATCATTTTAAATGATTTTTATGTGGTGCTCTGGTAAACTTTACATTAAAAAAAAAAATGCTACAGAAACGGAAAGGGGGAAAGAAATAGGGAAAGGGGGAAAGAATTTGATAATATTTTTGTATTAGGCGCGGTAAATTGGCTTTACTGAGGCCAATATTCCAAGGTTGTGAATAAGCTCACAGATATCTTCCCAAACGGAAATCTATGGTATCGAAAGATGAGCTAAGTTAAAATTGGCTTGGAGGTATAAAAAAGCCGAGATCTAGTTAAACGATATGACAAGCTACCATCCAAGCACTTGTTTCTGATAACGCTAAAGGCGGAAATAGTATGGAAAATAGTATGCAGAGTCTAGATGCTTGGTCTCAGATTACATGGCAATTTTAGAAAATAAGAAAGACAATGAGTTTGCCATGAGAGGAGTTTCTACGCCACTAATAATGCCTTAACTTTTTTGTTAACGTATGAACGAATTATTGGAAAGGTATTCTTAGCAAGTATAGCTTTAACAGATCAGAATCTCTAGCCCTTACGACTAATACACTACGCACTAGACTACCAAGGCAACCAATTCGAAAATACTTGTTGGAAGACCCTTAGCAGTACCTCAATTTCTATGCATTGCTTCGTATACATGCATACATACATAATTAGTCATAACAACCATACAGTTTTCTTACACCACTTATGTTGTGTGTGTTTAATCTTTAATGCATAAGTGGTGGGGGACTACAGTTTTAAAATCAAATTTTTTGAGAATCTTTCCATGGCAAATTCCTATTTACTTTTAGAGTTTTTTGCCAGAAATCTCGAGAGGAAGTCTGGAGCTGGGGTTTTAACCGTGGAACTTAAAGCCCTAATATAGCTAACACACTCTTCTAACAAAAAAAAACGCCTGCATAGCTCAACACCATTAGCAAGCGTCCAATGTGCGTCAAATAAGACAACAGAGACAGAGATCAATAACCGCATAAACGTCAATGTGGGTTCAATGGCTTGTATAAAGTTTAAAAAAAAATCATTTTTTCCCAAATTTGCTTAACAATAACTCAATTCCCTATAACAAAGACAGATAATTCAAATAATATATTATGCGTTTAGGCAAAAAACAAAATATAATATCTATGCTTATTGATATGCTCAAAAAATGTAAAAGCTTTAAGGGCAATTATCAAAATAAAAAAGAAAGAAGTGCCATATTACTACATGTAATGCTGCTTGACTTAAAAATAATATAAACTGGGCTTAACATAACTTTAGAAAATATCAAACAAATAATTTTAGATTCTTAATAGACAATGGAAATGATTTTAACAGACAATACACAAAACCTACATTTGATTCTCTTAAAATATAAATCTTTGCAATCCATTCAAAAACTATTGAAAAAGAAAATTTGTCTGTGCCTTAAAAGTCATTCATTATTCACGCCGTTGTCAAAAATTCAATTCCGTTAAATTTGTTAAACAACAACAGCAACAACAACAACAAGAATGGCTTCTACAAATCTAAAATTCATTTGGAAGGAGAAACTGGGTATAACGAATACTTTGAAGACAACAAAAACAACAAACAACAACAGAAACAAAAGACTGTTTTCAGTTGTAGTCCAGGTGAATGTATTCTTCAGAGAAGATTTTTTTCATCACAAAAAAGTTAGAAATTTTCAAAAAAAAAAAAAAATATGGTTGTCTTGTTGTTGTTGTTCTAATGGTTGACCTTTAATACCCCGGGTATGATAGTCGAAATTGGAGAAGTCAAATCAAAAATTCATTTTAAAGTTTCAAATTCAATTTCGGCGTGTATTCATTTGAATCAATTGAGATTAAACATGACAAAATTCGTTCATTTTGAACTTTTCCATGGCGGTGATGTTTCGTTTTGGTTTTATTTTCGTATATTTTTGTTTTTTTCTTTCTTTCTTATGGTTGGTGATTTAATAAATTTCCATTTATTTATTTATTTATTTATTTACTGAAAAAGTTCAAAAGTGACAGGCAATGAGACAATATAAATTTGATTAAAAGTAAACACGTGTGGAAGGTGTTTCTTGACAAACAAAAAAAAAAATAAAATGAAATTTTAATTATTTTCACAATAAAAACAACACAATATACCTGCGTGTACTGTATACCCACAATCCCGCAAGATGGCAATTTGTTTCAAATTTCAAATAAGGCATTGATTTAATATTGATATGATGCCATACCCGCTCCAATTACATGAAATTTTTACATCTTTTAGCGGTAAAGGGCAATATTTACATCACTTATGCATGTATGTATATCTGACCCAAAATAGAATACAACTCTCATGTATAAGCCGGTGCTCCGAAGTCTATGTTGAGACTTATCAATCGGGTACAGAAGAGGACTACACTCTTGATTCATTGCCGGAACATCTTCGCAATGTGCCTGTGTTTCACTGTTCTAGCTCTACTGCAACAGATTTTGTTCGAGCGAAATAAAAGACTTGTTCCCGAGAATCATGTATTCGTACGCGTTATGTGTGTTATGTGTTCCTCGGCGAGAATATTCGTCTCTGGTCGATTGACCGTTGGACCGTACACTGTATTACAGACAAAATTCGTTTTTTAGCCGAACTATTCATATTTGGAACTCCCTTCCTAAAGAGGTCTTTCCTGTCACTTATAATACAAAAAGATTCAAATCTATTGTCCGCAAATACTATTCCGTCTTTCCTTCTTCCCATAACATATTTCCATAGGTCCAGCACAACATACTGCATAATTAGCGGCCATTCCCTGAGAGTTGGTCGTACAAAAAAAAGAATTCATCAGGGATGTCAAAAAATATAATTTTCATCTTCCTTTTTATGTTTGCTGAAATAATATTGGCTTTGAGCATTGCTTAATAGACCAAATATATTATTACGAAAATGGAAATGGGTTGACATTGCTTAACATTAAATGTTAAACAAAAGCTACAAAAACAAAACCAGAAAACCATTACTTGGCTAGCAAATAAACAAAAATAAAACAAAAACATCAGTATAACGAAAAAGGGATAAACAAGTAAACCAACAAACCATAACAACATCTGCCAGTACGAACAAAGAAAATACACAAACAACAAACAAGTAAGCAAGAATAAATGTAAACATTCTCGAGAAGGCGAAGACCCGAACCATCTTCTACGAGAACATTCATCAGACTGTTTACGTCGCTTTATAAAAGACAAGGCAAAGCACGCAAAGTCGAAGTAGAAATTCAGTCAGTCTTGTGTGAAGACGCGCTGCGTGTGAAGTAAGCAATCGTGGTTTGACGATCTTCGTTACAAAGATCTACAGAACAATTCTGTAGTAATTGTTATTGTTTATCGCAAAGGGCATAAACAAAAGAATAACAAATAAAGCAATTGTTGTTGTAGAATAAATTGTGAACAGTGGCACACAAAATTGTGTGAATAATAAGGAATTTATTTAAAATTAAACACAAATTAATTTTTATTTTTTATTGCAATCTACGAGCTCATATTACAAACCTTTTTAAAAGGGAATTCGTCCGTGATTACGTCACGTCTCCTCCCACAACGGAAAGTACTTCACATCAATCTGATTTATTTCCAGAAAAGCTCTTTCAATTCCAAACACAACAAATAATAAGAGCTTTAAATGAAAATAATGCAACACAAATAACGTTATGAAATGCTGGAGGACGCCTGCTTTCTATCGTTGGTGTCATTTCGAACGTTGTTAGGATGCTATGTACTTGTTAAGATGCTATGTACTGCAATATGTCTTAAATCATTTCAAAAACTAGAGTCGTTTTACTTACTTGTATTGAAAAACTTCAATATTACGTCTAAGAGTTAACAGCTAAATTATGGTTGTAGTTGCCATCTAATTTAATGCTTAAAGTGGACTATAATGGCTTATAATCCCAAACATCTTAGATTTAAATACAACGAAAGAAAAATAATTTTTTATTGTGATAGTTTGGAATTTGTAGAATTAAAACCCTACACTATTTTATCTGCAAGCAATCCATACTGAAACCTGGTAGAAGAGAACATAATACCAACAACGATCAATACAAATGGACCCAACAATACTTAGCAACATGTTGTTGATAATGAACATGAAGAATTGTCAATAGTATTGAATGGAAACTCGAGGATGTACGGCCTTTTTAAAGCCCACTCATATTGTCGTTGTAGTTCGCCTGTACTATCTATTGTACTGTGCCCTCAGATTATTCATGCATGGCCTGCTATCTCCTCTTATTATAATTTGCCAAAAAAGAATTTAGATAGTCTTGAACCCACTTGGTTGAAAAAAGCTTTTATTTTTCATTATCTTTCCTTTTGTTGATTATAATGTTGCCAACACCACTTCCCACTCCACAGGACTGTTTCCATCATTGCACAGCGTGGAACCTCGTATTCTCTTGTATTCCTATATGATCAGCAACTCAGCGCAGAAGCCTATTTCCTATTCCTAACTGATCCAGCGTGTTTGCCTTTTAAGGGCCGACATGACTTAAAAATTGACAGCCTAGTTAATTTCCTTTCCTGTAATGTACCAGATGAGTTTATTCGTTTGTTAATAACGACACATCATGTTTCATTTCATGCAGATTCTTTAGCAAATACACAAACCAATTAAGAATTTTTCCTGTGAGTAACAAATGTGCTATTGTTGTTGTTGTTGTTGTTGTTGTTGTTATTATTATTTGTATTACTGTTGTTTTAAGGCAAACAAATACGAATACAAGTGTTGAAATCTACACAATATATGTGTGTTTGTAAACTCATACATACGAGTCGAGTACGTAGATACAAACGTATGTAGTTATTCATATGCATCACGAATGTATGTTAAGGTTACTAACACTACTGCCACAACTACTACATACTAACTAAGTTAACACTAACACAGCTATTTATATAACTACCAACACTAGAGTGCTGCATTTAGCAACTCAACAAAAATAAACACAAAAAAAAAAGAAATCGTAGTTGTTGCACTTGTCACCCCATTTGCTGTAGTCGTTATGTTTCTCTCTTTTTTTTTTTGTCATTCTGCTCCTTTTGTTCATGCATATGAAGAACGTGCATGCAAAAAAAGTATGTAGAAGTGATTATATGTGTAAGAGGGCACAAAAGTGTTGGCCTTGTATGTGAGAGCAAAAATAATACAACAACAATATGCAATAATATGCATTTTTTCACACATACACACACACACACACACACAACTTCTAATGATAAGGCTGAAATGTTTCCATATTTCGTTTTTAATTTCGAGAAGAATTTTTTATTCATTCGAGTGTTAAGGTGCAATGAGTTTTCAAAGAAGTGGCAAAAGAATAAAAATTCTGAAGCCTTTAATCCTTTAATTTTTGTGAGCTTGTAATTGAAAGATTTCGAATAATTAATAGTTTTAATGTAAAAAAAAATTAATTGAACATTGATTTTGCAAATAAATGTACATTAGCGCACATTGACGTATATTGACGCGCATTGACCATATGACGCACATGTGTATCTTATATTCGCCGTAGTTTAGTAAATAGTGTGTTGTTCCACTGTTCAATCCCTAGGTCAGACATCAAAAACAAAATATGGAAAATATTTCTTCGGCGACTTACTCACAGCATATTTCTGCCAAAAACTGTGAGGAGTAATAGAATTGCCATAAAAAAGCTTCTCGAAAGCTTGTCAAATAAGTGATGTGGGAATCAAGACCGTATTCTCGACTGAAGACTGTATACTCTTAAATAGTAACCTGGTTAATTCTGAGCCTTAACAGGTGCATGTGCATACATAAGTAGAAAAGCGAAACTGTTCTACATTCTTTAGAATTTGCACGAGCCAGGAGGCAATACTTGCAAACGAAAAATAGACCAGAAAAGCTCAGCAATAACTAAACTCCTCAAAAAAATTTTTTTTTGATCAAGTTAATCATAAGCAAATGTAAGGAAATCGTAAACTAGAAACCAAGAAAGTTCAAGAATACCTAAAAAAAAATCATGGAATCCCTCGAGATTGTGGAAAAGAGAGAGACTAGTTCTCTAGTTATAACTAAGAATTCTCTAGAGCAGTCAAATTCCTTTCAATTGTTTTGCACGATAGGCTCTAGCGGAAAGCATCTTGAAGAAATTATCTTCAAAAAGTCAGAGCTTTGTATAGAAGTTGAGAGTCGCATAAACATTTGGTTTAGAGGAATATAAAATTAAATGGTCAGCCATCATTTCTCTCTGCAACCAAGCAAACAACAATTCTATTTCTGCAAAACCTCACGGCCTAACAGTTTCTCTTTTATATTGTTCACTTATAAATTCTTTAAACTTGTACATGAAATAATTGTACAAATAAGCTACCAAAGCACTGTCAAATTGTAATAAATAAACATTGATTAAATTGAATTGCGTTGATAATTGATTTCTTAGAATTTTGTACAATATAATTTCCATTTAAAATTGGAAAATAAAAAGAAATAAAAAAAAATTCGTCTTGTTTTTAATTTTTTTTTTACTCTCTTTGTTCAAACATAATTTATTTTGAATTTTCGGAAAAGAAAAAAAAATTTATTTATATTGCTAAGTGTGAATAGCTATGTATGTATGAGCGAGTTGTGTATGTGTGTGTGTGTCAGTTGGTATAATTTTAAGTTCATTACATTCGCATTACATCCGAACATTTAAATGATGCAGCATTAAAAAATGTTTTGTTTTCTAAACATTTTAAAAAAATTAAGACATTACAAGCCAACACATTGGCATTGCATGTCCCGAAGTAATCAATCAAAAAAAAAAAAAATGAACATAAAAACGGAGTGAAACATATCGCTGAAATGAAACAAAACAAAAACACAAGAAAATAAAAAGCATTTAAAATGACCATTTCATTTTATTGCCAAATAACATACACTTCACGTTCCATTACATTTTGGAGGTAAAAGCAACTGAAAGAAATTGTAGCAGCAAAGAATTATATTGGAATTATGGCAATGAGAAAAAGTGCCATGAAAGAGTTCTCCCAGAAGTGTGTCATTCGTAGTCGAATGCGTACGCATGCTTAAATAATAATAAAATAATACATAATAATTGCTACAAGCATATAATATTGTATGTGACGACCCCTTGGGTCTTTAGCATAGGCTCGAAGTTGCCCTTAGCATTTAAATGAAAGGAAGCAATGGGAATCATCTTGATTGTCACAATTCTGTGATACTTGGTGTATGAGAAATACGAAGTTTAATCGAGCACTTTACTTAACTCTCGGTAGAAAGAATATTCAATGTAGATTGCCAATTATCCTGACTGAGGAGTTATAATGACCAGTTACGTATGGATACGTTTGCATGTATGTGTATGCAGAACTCTCACACAAATTGCAAACGATTCTAATGACACATCCTATGCACAGTGCCCTTTATACATTCACTTCTTACTACAAAAAAAAAATCAAAAAAAAAGAACGTAAGAGTACAATTTGACAGTGTTATCAATATGATGACCGAATTGGACACAACTGCAGTGATTTAAAAGCCAATGTATGAAACATGCAATGAATGTGTTTTTTTTTTCTCCATTTTTTTCCATTTTTATGTGTGTAAGAATAAAAATTTTTTGAAAACACACAATATTTTTTGTTTCTAACAAATTGCTCAAGTTAATGGAGGAGGCAATTTCATGTTTCTGGTTTTTTAATACAAATGTTTAGAACACAATAAAAAAAATGTTTTTTTTTTGGCAAAACAATTTTTTTTTTTTAAATTTACTTACGTGTTACGTATTTAAAGGTTTAAATCATAACATCTGTATTACAGAACAAAATAACGCAATTAATATTTTCTTAAAACATGTAACATTTAATTGAAGTTAACCTATATGAGTGAAGCAAATTAAATGGGCATTTTGGTTGAAAAGAAATTTTTTACTTATGACAACTAATCTCAGTATAGGTAAAACGAATTGAAAATAAGGCTTCCTTGTGTTAATAAAAATTCTGATTAATCTGAATATATTCCATGATCATATTCCATGATTGAAAAACAATAGCGATTGGACAGCTCCATGGTAAAAAAAAATATGACGTCATATGTCCTGTTTTGTACAGCAATATTGAATACACATAATGGAGACGATAGATTATAAAAAACAAATACATACATACATACATAATTGATCATTACAACCCTTCAGTCAGGATTACGGCCTAGCTTCTCACACCACTTATGTTGTGTGTATTAATTTTATACATGAGTGGCGGGACATACAGTTTAAAGTCGACTCCAAACGACAGATTTTTGAGAAATTTTTCATGGCAATTTTATTTACTCTCAGAGTTTTTTGCCAGAAATCTGCTGAGAGGAAGTCGCCGAAGAAATATTTTTTCATATTTCGTTTTGATGTCAGACCGGGATTCGAACCCTGGTCTTTCGTCTAAAAAGCCACCACACTACCTACTAGACCACGGCGGGCTTGCTAAAAACAAATAAGGAAGTATAAATTAATAATTAATTTAAATTCAGCACGATTTCAAAAGATTTTTTGTTGATTTTTATCCATTAGAAGTTTAAATAGTAATAATTATTGTTGAGTACATATTCATAAAAATCAAGACAAAAAAACTTACTACACCCTATGAAAGTTATACGAAACATAAATTTATATGCACATGTGTATGTATGCGTATTTATGTGTTTGTTGATATCTGAAATTTTGCAATTGATTTGACAAATAAATTCACAAGTAAATTCTGCTACGCTACACGCATAAACACAATTCCTTAAGGCAACAACCAACACTGCAACACTTTATTCTCAATTGCAATTAAGACTCTGTGTATGCCAGAGAGTGCTAAAATGGTGATACGTATATAGTCTACATATATGGGAGGGTTGTCTTGTAAGGTGTTGCTATGAAATCCAAAAAAAAGGTAATAATTTTCTATTTTTCTATTTGTTTGGCAACCATAACCATTGCATTAATTTTGTAAGGAATTAATCACAAAGCGCCACGTACAGAAGATTAGTAAATAAATTAAATTTACCCAAACAGGCCTTCTGGAGCCCTTAAAGGGGCGGGGAGATTGTGTTTACTATTTTAGTAGGCTTATTGGTCTGAGGCCGCTGTTTAAATCTATCTTCAACATAACAAACGACTGCAATAGCGGCGACTTCCTCTCAATAGATTTTAGGCAGAAACTCTGAGAGTAAACCAGATATGCCATGAGAAGCCTCTCAACAATCTGTCGTTCAGAATCACATTCAAACTGTAGATGCCGGCTACTCATGTATAGAATTCTCACACATAACAGTAGGTAGTGTGAGAAGCTAGATAGTAATCCTTACTAAAGGGTTATAATGACTAATTCATGTATGTATGGTGTGATTTAGAAATGAAAACTTTTGACTATTGAAGACCAGTTCAGTACGTCTTTCCTCAGTACTTCCATCTTTTACTGTCTGATTTTGCTGATTATTAACATTAGAAGAGTTCCCAACAAACTGAATTTATTTAAAAAAATTATCTCTCATGACAATTGAAATTAATTGATCAAGTTCAACGCCAATATGGACGAATTAAAAATGAAATTTGGTTTGAGATTATTCACGCATAATTTTCTACAAATTTTCTCGAATATTTTTGAATTCTAAATTAAATACGGGCTTAAAACTTTTTCACATGAACCTGCCAACAGATTTTGTCCCTTTTATTTATCAGACATCCTCCGTTTATGGTACATAGTACTCACATTAATGTGCCCAGAGATTATTTTGCTGAATTCTTACTCATACATGCAAAGAAATTAAAACTGAAATCTAGAAAATAACACCCATCAAGTGGAAAAGTACAGATAGAGAGAGAGAGAGAGAACCGTATAACTTTCATAAAATTAAAGAAAAAAAATAAAAAGTAAATAAATACACTGAAAAAAAATTCGTGGATATAATTTATCGATAATGGCAGATAATCAAATTACAACCGATAAGTGATCGAGGTGGAAAAGTATTGAATTCTAAGTCGTTGTTCAAAATACTTGCTGGCAGTCTAGTTATAGTCTACTTTACCGAAAGCCCTGAAAATTTTCTTCATAACGAAAGCAAGTGCTTTACATTTATTTTATATGAGTGCCTCACATCCTTCTTGATAGCAATCTTTACTTTTGGTAAATCTTATTAGATACCTATAATGATGTACCTAGTCTGAGTTTTAAGTCTTTTCATAGTGTTCGTCGTTAGATGGAATGCATAAGGCATGCAGGCATGTGGTGCTTCTGCATGGATTTTAAAACTAAATTTACGCTCATTTACTCAGTGACAGAATTCGGCGTAGTCTAGTAGGTATTGTATTGAATTATGAGACGTAAGGCCACGATTCAAACCCCAGGTCAAATCAAACGAATTCAGCAGATTTTCTGGCAAAAACTCTGAGAGAAAAATAAAATTGCCATGAAAAATTTCTGAAAAGTCTGTCATTTGGAGTCGACTTTAAACTGTTGGTCCAGCTACTCATGTATAAAGTTAACATACACAACATAAGTGGTTTGAGGAACTAGATTGTAATCCTGACTGTAGAGCACAACACTCTGAATATATGTGAGTGATATGATCACTTAGTAATCCCTTGTTGTACACTCGGACATGCCAAACCAACTACCGGCGTATTATTATTCAATAGATTACAATTTTTCTTATTTCACCACACTTGACAGCTGGACCTACAGTCTAAAGTCGACTCCGACCAACAGGTTTTTCTAAGAAACCTTTCATGGCAATTTTATTTTTCTATCAGAGTTTTTCGAAGAAATCCGCTGAGATAAAATCAACGAAGACATATTTTTTCATACTTCGTTTGGTTTGGGATTTGAATCGTGTCCTCGCGTCTAATAAGCCAGCACACTACTTACTAGACTGAGGCGACAACAACTTTGTCATCTCTGAACATACCCAACGTTCAGGATATTGAATACGATTTCAATGAAATAAATTTTTGAAATTATTTTTTAAAACATTTGCTTGAATGTGCCTTAATTTCAATCTTTAAATGTCCCACCTCATTTAGTATTGAATACAAACAATTCCATTACAACTCATATGCGTTCAATATTTCAATAATGTTTTGGGCAGAAAACTGCACGTAAAGCATACTTTTTTTTATTTGATTTTATTGCGTTTGTAATTCCTCCATATTGTTCGAAGTCTAAAAAGGCATCCCCGCATGGTAATTTGAAATCCGATTCGTTTGCATTTTTTTTTTCCATCAGTGTAAATTCATACTCAACACGTTCCAGTATTATACAATTAAATGTACGTTTGGGGCCATTGTACAATATTTTTTATTTTTTTTTTCTTTCATGAAAAATAAAATTTTTCATAATATTTCTGTAAAGTAAGTTTTCTTTTTCCTCATATTTTTTCATATGAATTGATGCGAAATATGATCGTAAATTTCTTTATTTTGGAACACATCCACAATCGTGCAACATTTGCAAACTTTTACTGCATGTTTTACTTTGTTTCATGCGTTATAGATTTGTAACATTGTGTGTTTAAGCTTCAAAGAATTTGAATTGAAATCGAATTGCGAAATACAGTAACTATCGTTTATATGTGTACAATATATCGGTGGGTCATCTTAACGGTTTAAATTTTAACATCGGTTATTTCGAATCTGACATAGAGACATTAGTATTTTATGTCTCTTCTATTTTGTCACAAAATTCAGTATATTATCGCAGATAATGGTGTGGATTGGCAACGCTGAAATTTATTGGGCCTTATTTCCCAAACAAAGACATTTGGAGAGAAGGACCAACAGTTCCCAGGTATAAGCAGTTCATACATAAATTCGTGATGCCCAAGACGTGACCGTGCTCGTGCAGTGATTATCCAGAAAATATCAAAGCAGCGGCTTGAGGGTGTCCTCGAGAATCATCAGCATCAATTCATCATTTTTCTAAAGAATTAAACCTTTCACGTTCCAGTTTACATCGAATTTTGCGGAAAAATTCTCAGTTAACGTCCTACAAAGAACGTCCAAAGAGTTAAGCCGCATGACATTCGCTTCATTTATTACTTCACTAAATGGGCCAAAGAGCAACTGCACGATCATGTCGATTTTTCCAAAAAAAAATAATTATTTCAGGATGAAGCTCATTTTATTTAGGGCTCAGAAAACCCAGACTTGGTCTTACAGAAGCCAATGTACCCATTCCGAGTGACTGTTTGATGCGGATTGAGGAGGAGCGTAGGCTTCATTGGCGCATACTTCTTTGAAAATGAGGACGGCGCAACCATTACGATAAATTGAGACAAATATCCCACCATGATAACCGATCATGGTATTGACGTAAACGATATTTGGACGTGTGCCACACATCTCATGCCATAATCGATTTATTGCGTCAAGCGTTTGATGACCGTTTAATTAGTCGAAATCGCAATGTCAATTGGCTGCCAAGAAGCTGCAATTTGACACCGTTGAACTATTTTCTGTAGAGCGCTGTAAAAGAAAAATATTATGCCGACAAACCATAGACAATTGAGCATTTAAATACCAACATGTCGATTATAATTAATTGCCGAGATACAACCCCCATATACTCCAAAAAATGCACGGAAATTAATCTGATCGAATGAGGTACTGTGAGGCCAGTCGCAGCAGCCAATGAATGAAATAATATTCCAATATCTAATCGAATAATTGTACTTCACAACAAAAACTTAAAATTTGATAAAAAATCCAATGTTTTTGTTTGTGAATTTCTAATTTAAACGTTTATATTGTATTCACAATGCTAGCCAAGTGATATAAAATGTTAAAATTAGCTCTTCATGCTATTCACCATTTATTGTAGCACTCTAGATGTGGCTCAGTAGACGAGAGAGCTTTATTATAATCCCAGATCAAACATCTGTACAAATGGAGTTAAGGTACGTAAATAGATAAATCTGCATCTAGCATTCCTGTCACCTATAAACTCAAAATGATGTCTAGCAATTTAAAAAATATCACCTAATAAGCCACAAAGTCTTTGAAACTTCCTACAAATTTACTTATTTCAGCTACACTTTCTTTGAAAACAAATTTATTCGTGAAATACTTCGCATGAGTTTTGAAGCGCAAGTGCAAGTAAGTACTTACAATTTTCTATAAAACATAAGCGAAAACGAAAACTGTATCTGGTGTTCTTGTGAAACGTGCTAAAGTGTCTAATGAAAAAAATTTTAAAAAAATATATTTTGAGAGAGAGAGAGTATCTTAAATACTGCACAAGCTAAAAAT
>QOCX01001796.1:1016-28363 GCA_005959815.1 Sarcophaga bullata | reverse complement strand
TTACTCACTAATACACAACCAAAAAATTTTTGGTAACCCCTGATTTACAACAAAAGAAAAAAGACACACAAGCAAAAAACACAAAGCAGCGAACAGAACAAACACATAACCTTCTAGTAAGTATTGTAGTGTTCGTACGCGATTCATACTTACTTTGTAATGCTTGTATATGTTGAGTCATGGAGAGCAGAACATCATGCATAGTGTTAAGTATGAGTATGATGAGTACTTCAAACTTTGAATATGAGTAGTATGAGTATGATATAAAAATAAGTATGATAGCGTATAGGTATCAGAAGTTATGAATATGATTCGAATCTGCTTATCTTTTTGAATACCCATTGCTGAACTCTGTTCATAATAAATGTTCCCTATGGGGTCGTTTTTGACTTCACACCAGTATACTTGCTAAAATAACAAAAATATACACTCGTATCCCTTGGTTGTTTTAAATTTATATACAAAGAAAATTTATTTTTGGTTTGGTTATGTAAGATAGGTTAGGTTAGCGGGTAGCTTTCCGTTCACAGGCAAGTTTATTCAGTGACTATATGGCCGATTGTGTTATCCAGTGTGAGGTGTTATTATTTTCCGTTATTACGATTCATTAGAGGTGGGCTTGAATTAAACTGAGGTTCGGAAGAAAACTTAGTGGCACGTCGTTCACCATGCCCAGATCTTCAAATGTTGTGTCACCCAAAAAAGAATGAGGTCAGTTCTGAAGTGCAGGGCTCTACCATAAATAGCTTCTACTTAAAATTTCTAAATTTTTATTTGTATCACTTTAGTGGAACCAATTAATTGCAAATTTTTTCCTAAAACTGGTATTTTATTTATCAAGGTTTACGTATGCGCGAAATTAAGAAAAATTAAACAAAAAAATTATTTTCTAAGGAATTTTTCTTAATCAGAAGATGAGAAAAATCTTAAACTCGAAATGTAAAATCATGAAAGTATTTTAAGCATAAATTTAACATCCATTTATGAATACTAAAACACTTTAAAAGAAGACCAAAAACTATAAAATTGAGAAGCTCATGCATAAACATGCACATTATAGTGTAAAAAAAGAAACTTAAAAAAAATAACAAAAACAAAATAAAAACAAAAAAACAAAAACAAAATACTTTGTATGCATTTAAAATATTTTATATCTGCATACGATACAATATAAAACTGAAAAACAGTGTGCACTTAAATTTGGTTGGCAATAAAAATTTTGTCATGCACTGTTGAGATGCAGCAGTGATTAGAGAGTGGGCAACAAAATCCACGATTACTGACAATATGCTCAGGGCGAGCAGAGCCTTTGCAATGGTAATCTTCGTAGGATACTTACTAATTTAATTACTGGTCATTAATACTCTTCAGATGCCTGAGCCAGCGGCTTAATCACAGGCTTTCGTCCAATAAGCTGACACGCTACCATGGCAACTTCAAGGAAGGATACAACTTCAAAATTCGGTACAATCCATCCATCACAATACTGATGCATGCGTTATTGATTACTACAACCCTTTAGTCTGGATTACGACCTAGCTTCTAACACTTGACACTTATGTTTTGTGTATTAATTTTCTTTTTAAGTGGTGGCTGGTTCTACAGTTTAAAGTCGACTCCGAACGAGAGATTTTTGAGAAACTTTTTATGGCAATTTTATTTACTTTCGAGAGTTTTTGCCAGATATCTGCTGAGGGAAGTCGGCAAAGAAATATTTTTTTGGCCAACACTCTACCAGCTAGATTACGCCAACTTCACAAGTGAAGTACTCATTTCACTGTTTGAATATGAAAGAGGCTTAATTGCTTGAATTTGTATGTCCGCAACATCAAGAGACACTGTTTTCCTAATATTTAAACCACTTCCAATCACAAAGAGCATATTCCACTTTGCTTCTGCTTGCATTGATGCTGCTTGAGCAGGATTATCCGCAAATTAGGTATGAGCCATGAGAAAATGTTGCACTTTGTCAAATAACTTGGAATTTATTTCAGCCTTTCAAATATTTCACAAACCATTGTACCACAAACATTTAAATAAACCTTGAAAGTAAAGAAACCATTGCTGCAGAATATATAATCGATACCAAACGATAAATTTTCATGGCATTTTTGTTTTTTTTATTATATTCTGAGATTTTTTGCATGAAAATTGCTGAAAGGAAGACTTTGAAAAAATATTTTTTCGCTTCGATCGTATGTGAACTTCCTTCAATTTGTTGGGGTTGACGTAGAGGAAGTTCTAATGCGTTGAACGACTTTAAACTCAAGCACCTACTTGTGGTGTCATTTAAGGTGCCTAGTTTAATACCCGTTGTAAGCTGTAAACTAGCATTACAGCGTGTTCTGCTAGGAAGGTTGAGAAAAGTTTCTAGCGCTGATTCAAAAATAAATTTTATCCTACAAGGAGAAGTTATGGTTTTTAGACTAAGTCTTGCAACATGATGATATTCCTTAAATTCATTACGTAAAGCTTTACAGACTTAAGTGAACAGCGTTTAAAATAAGAAGAGATATAATGGAAGAGAATTTTAGTATGTATTTGCATTTTAAAATACACCCTCAGGACATATTTAACGTTTATAAAATACAAAAACAAAAACAAAAACAAAAAACGAGGAAAAAAAGATGAACAACAAACAACACACAACCGTACAAACTTTATTATAATATTTACAACAAGTTTAGCAACAATAACTAGCAAGTACAGCGAATAACAATAAAAACGAAAATATTCATGGAACACAGACACACACAAATATAAAGAAACTATAAAAACGAAGCCATCTTATCACACTCATGAATAATGAAGAACCCGAAAAATGTTTTTCTCAGTTACAGTTTTTCTTGTTTCGTATACTTTTTTTTCTTCTTTTTTTCTCTTTTTCTACGTGTACATGACTCGAATTTTACATTCTTTTTTTTCGTTTTTTTTTTTCTTTTTACTTTGCCTTGCCTCAACTGTATTGTTGCAACAGTAATGAAAATACTGCCTTGATGTGGAAGTAAACAGAAAACAAAAAAAAAAAAAATCCATGATTTTAACGTTGGTGCATCAGAGTAAGAGTTTTTGTTGTTTGCTGCTGATGGTTCTTAGACTTCCATGTTATTTTCTAAATTTCTTTTCAAACAGCAGCATTAACGGAAATCAAATACTAAACATAGTGCATGGATGAATGATGGAATATTCATTTAAATTGATTGAATTCGTATTGAACAATTCCACTAGAAAACAGCTTTGCTAAGATGAAATTATTAATCATTTGGCAAGTAATTTGAAAGAGAAAATCTGATGAAGTTGTAATAACAAGGCTTAAGGCTTTCATGTTACAAATATTTATTGTTCTGAACTTGGTTATTCGAATCAGATTCGAATCAAAATTTTAAGTAGTCGTAGTCTTGCAAGTAATTTATTGGTCATAAGGCATCTTCAACAAAAGGAATTAGGAAGAAATAATTCTTCGTAATCCTTCAGACAAGATTACGACCTAGTTTCTCATGACATCTATGTTGTGGGTGTGTTAATTTTAAGCATGAGTGCCCTGACCTACAGTTTAGAATCGATTCCGAACGACAGATTCTTGAGCATCAGAGTTAATGTCAGAAATCTGCTGGCAGGAAGTCGCCGAAGAGATATTTCTTATAATTTGCTTTGTTGTAGAAGTCTGACCTAGAGTTTGAACCGTAGCTGCACGTCTAATAAGACAACACACTACCTACTAAACTATGGTGGCTTCATCGGCATGTCATCACTAAATTAAGCGGTAGTGAAACCAAGGTTCGACATTTAATAGCTGTATGCCGGTCACACATTCATTACAAAAGCTGTGTTACGGCTCCTTGAAACTAATTATCGATGGACTCCTTGGCTGACTAGTGTTTCCCAAACCATTCAACTGACTTTTCACGAACGACTCTTAAGCTGTTGATTGCAAGAGATGTTTGATACAAAACCAGTTTGCTCTCTCCTTAGCTGAGTTAAGACTATCGTAGCTCTTTGTTTGATGCTGAACGTGGGCTATAAACTTGTAAGACACAAATTGAAAGTATTATTACACGACGTTCTAATAAATCGTCTGTAACTTGGTCATTATAGTAGAAAATTTTTATTACAGTTTAACGTGGAAAGAACTATAGATGTTAGCATGTATTACGATATTTATACCGTTATATATAAAGACCCCATTTGTATATATAAAGACCCTTCGTCCACCACCAACAATAGCCAGGAATACAGTAAAACGGGGAAAGTCTCTGAAAGAAAAGAGTCATACAACGGAAACGCCAAGTCATTCGTGAGAAAATTTCAAAATTAAGACCTTATTTAACCATTTTAATTAGAAATTCTATTCCGAATCTATTCCGCTGTTACATTCTTATTGTTACAGAATGTACATGATGAGCTCGAAAGGACCCTCCATTCTAAACAACTGTAGTTTGTGTTTAGAGTGCCATGACAAAAGAGCAGTTCCCAAATTCATGTTATTCTTGGAAAGTCTGGTGCATGAGTTAGGCTTCCTTTTATTGTAATTTCCTAACAAAAGTTCTGGTTGCTTAAAGCGCACTTAATTTGAGAAGAGTCTTTGCCTATCTTTATCTTCCCTTTCATTACGCATAGTTTCCAAACATTTGCCTCCATTTCCCAGAAGGGTTCTGGCCCCAATAACGGCTTTGAAGTTACTCTGCTCTTAAACTCATCTACTTGGCCATTGCCGAGAATTTCTCTGGAATTCAGCAGAGGGTAACCTTATTTTCTTTATCGCGATATTTCAGCTTTCCCAGATAATTTCATGCTATCTACGATGTAACCAATCAATTCCTTAGCTCACGAAATTCTCTAATGAATTTCATATTAGCTTCAATCTTCTTTACCGTGTGCAGCGGGTTTAAATCCAAAAGAGCCCCTGTAGGTCATGAACTCATTGTCTCTGTTCTGCCAACACTCGTTAGTCTGTGTATCTTGTCCAACCCATGCAATTGCCCCATCATGATACATATCCAGTTCATAATTCCTGGCTTGATTTCTCAGGATTTCCCTGCATACCATACCGCTGTCCATATGAGTTAAGCAATTTATTAATTGTAGTGATTAACATGCAAGTAATCCTCATAGCCAATCCGTTTTCATTATCGAAAGCTTGCTGTCCACCAATATGCCAAAGTCTTTGGTGTAATTTATTATTAGTTTTCCAATGTCCTAAACGATAAATCTCCATATTGAGTACTTAATTTTCTCTAATGATGTCCAGTGATTTGAATTCTTAAAAATTCTTTTTCCAGTTAATTTAAGGCCAATTCTCGAAATTGACAAATAATCTTAAATTTTTTAGAACAACAACAACAACAACAATTATTGTTTGTACATGAGTACAAAGTATTTAAAAGAAAACAAAATTTTTTTTTAAATGATGGAGGAGCGGCTAATTTAAAAGTAAATGGTTGGGTGAGGGGAAGGGAAGGAGGGGGTTTTAAGAAGAAGATAAATAAAATAAAAGAAAAAAAATCTTAAAGGAAACATATTTTAAGAATAATTACAATTTGAACCCTTTTTACTTCGTCAATTGATTGTTTTAATTTATTTTACGACCCTCTTCATCGTATTTCTATAAACCCCATCAAAAGTTAAACTGTGTGTAGTAATTTTTGTTGTACTTTTGTACGAATGTGTCTGTCCGTTCGTTACTTGATTTCTTTAAAATAATGTTTCTCTGTTTCTGTTTTCTTTCTTCTCTTCTTTTTTCTGTTTTTTTTTTCTTTGTATAGCAAAAGATAATACAAATAATAAACAAAAGACAAAGAAATCGTTTTTCTTTTTTTTGTTTTTGTTTCAACGAAATATTCTTGGAAGTGAGTTCACATTTAAATTGAGAAGTCAAGTCGACTTGTAGGAAGACTTTTTATTCCATAATCGTATGTCATGCTATGCCATTTCATTAGACTTTGTGCGATTTGGTTGACATAACTAAGAGTACTTTTATCTACGCTACGCTACTTCTACAGTGAGTTCTACAGATCTATTATGCTATTGTAGTGCAATGTCGCCTCAAAGCCCTAGCAAAACTTTGGACTTTGTTAGGTGTTACTAAGGATAATCCAACGCTTCGGACGTTATATGCCCTTATGTCTTTTTCTTCGAAATGAGTTGACTCTTGAACGGATTCCAAAGATCTGTAAATTCCTTACAGAGGCTATGTATTACAGGCTTGAAGTGATTCTTATTCTGTAAAAATGTGATTTGAGTCTACAATACCAGATTATATGCGTGATTAATATCCCCAAACTATTTCTTTGTTGCGAGACTTAAATTATAGCAAAACTGCTTAGCAAAAGTTAAGATTGTTCAATTTCGTCTAAATAAAGCAAATGACTTTTAGAGGGTATGAAGCTTAATTATTCGTTCATTGTCATGGATTCCCATAGGACATTGGGTCCAGGTAGTACAACCCCTTTTTACAGTCATAGTCCATTTATCTTACAGTTCTGCACTAATTTCGGTTTAACCACATGGCATCTGAAGGGTAATGCATGGCTATCAGTGAGTGTCATGCTATAAACACAATGAACGCAACGCAGTAATCTCTCAAAAATAGAATACACGAGTGTATATGGTAGTGAATAAGCGGAGCGATAATAACAAAAGATTCTGCTTCTTCGCTTTTTGCCTTATTTCTAGTTTCATTTGCAGCAATGACAGAATTAGTGCTAACAGTGAGCGGATTTGTACTGGTAATGCGAGCTTTAATGCTGTCAATACAATGGCAGGCTTCAAATAAAGGTTTTAAAAACGCGACGTATGAAATATAACGTGAATAAACTTCTTTGTCGCACCATTAATAAATAATCAATGAAGTGTTAATTTTTTATTTGTTTTGCTTGTGCTTTGTTGCCTCAACGCCTTTATTTATTTATTTATTTATTATTAGTCATAGTACAACAACGCATTAATCTTATAAATTAAAGTGATATGGAAGTACAGCACAGTTCTTATTATAATTAATACGTACGGCGCTTACTTTAGGCTACAAATGCCACATTAATTTGCTTGTTGCGTTGCGTTTATTGTGTTTGTAACACTACTATGTCATGTTTTCTGCACGTGTATACATCTTTCGATGACATAGACAGACTCATGTAAGAGGAAATTCTTCACTCTTGTTTGTCAGCCCCCGTAGTAAAGCATTTCACAAATTATAGAGGCCACTGATTCTGTTCAAAGGGCAGTTAAGTAAAGAACTAACTGCAGATTTACCGGTTAGTTACCGATGCGGCCTGATGAATATCGTATTAGATGCGATTCGATAGATTAAAGTGAGAATTCTCAAAAAAGGAGAATTCTCAAAAAAAAGTGAGGTTATGGCCTGACGCTATTCCGTCTTGGATATTTCAAAAAGTATATACATACATACGCCTAGAGATATGTTGCACAATCTTCTAAATTTCCAAGTGAGTACAAATATTAGATGCCTATCGCTAGGCCACATACCGTCAAGAGCTTTAAAGCACGATTTGTTGTTATTTTTGACAGAAATTATGCTGTTCGTATCATTACCATACTGAAAATATAACTGAGATGGAGAGAGCCGATCTGTGGAACATAATTTGGGACTTTGACGCAGTGGCTCAAATAAAAAATAAATCCTGGAACTAGACTTACAAATACCAGTCTTTTGTACCTTATATTACGGACGGAAGCAATCCGTTTTGTAATTCGTTTATAATTTTTACGTCAAATAAAGTAAGGTGACCATCAAATGATGTTACAACTGCTACGGTTTGTTTACATTACCATTATAAAGAGCAAGAAAATAAACACTTTTAACACTTTCTAACATTCGCCATTCGCTGTTTCTGTAAAGTGTTAAACAAAAAAAAAAAAAACGCAAGAGGGGAAAAAGACTGACAATAATAATAAAAAAAAACAAAAACAAAAAACAAAAGAACCTCAATTTTTAAGTGAGTTGATTAATGAAAGGAAAAATAAATAAATTGCCATTCAGTTGGCCTTTTTGATGTTTTTTCAATGGTCGTCCTCTATCCTCTATTTGTAGTCCCTTTTTTATAATCTATTTCACCAGAATAGAAAAAAAAAGCAAAAGAAAAAAAGAATTTGCTTCTCCTTGTCTTTTTATTAAATGTTTTAATAATTTTTTTTCTCGATTTCTTTTTTTTTCGTTTATAAAAAAAACAAAACAAAAAAAAAAGACAAGCCCTCTGGAAATAGAGTAAGTTTTTCATACTCTTTAATAAATAAATAGGAAAATAAAGAAACAATTAAAATTTAAAAGAAAGAAACAAAAAATTGGTTGCTTGGATACCCGCTATTAATTATTTTTCAATTTGTTGAAGAAAGAAAAAAAAACGGGATTTCTTTTATCGCAAAAATATTTCATTTCATTGTATTTCCGTATCCTTTTTGATTTCAAATGCAATACGCATTAGATGTAGTGTAAAGGAATCTATTAATTGGGCGTATAGATGAATGGCATTACTATTCAAGGTTATAGAATGATAAGATTTGTTTAAAAAAGCAAAAAAAAAAACTTCCCTAATAGGTTATCGATTGTTCGATTGCAGTATTTTATTTCATTTTAATTTATTTCATTACAAACGACTTGAGTAATTCTGATCATATCACAGTTTGTGGTGGGAATCGAACCCACAACCCTGACGCTAACATAGTCTAACATACTATCCAGTAGACTTACAGGGTACCCAATTCTATTATTTCTACAATAAAGCTAATAATTCAAGCAGACATCCATGAGTGTGCATATTATTTACAGTCCGATAATGTAATCGATAATCATGAGCTATTTGGATGTCGTTATTTCTATTCGTTTTTCGTTTAAAGTCAGAGTTGATAGTCACGTTAACTTGGATTACTGTTTGAAGGTATTCGTAGGTAATTGACCATTACGATATTTTGTATGTTTGTATGTATTTATTGAATGTATGTTTGTATGTGTTTTAAAACAAATATCTTAAGAATTATGGCATTAAAGTTTAAAATGAAAGCAATTGTCATGCTTTTTACTGCAACTAACTAGGAACATAACATTCTTCTTCATTTATACTTCATATATTTTGTGTCTGGCAACTCAACATATGGAATGTCACTGTTATGTTTCTTGTTATGTTCTTTATGTATTCATAATAAACTTACTTACTTAGCTATTCAAATTTACAACCTAGTATTTCAACATCATGTTGTATTTAGCAGAACTCTGCAGCAAAGGGGTTGCTAGAAGACAACCATGTTTCATTTCATGGAGATGATAAGTTGCAAGGCGACACATCAAACTTAACTCTACAAATCTATGTATTAGTAATAATTATTTTTCTTAGCACATCAGCATGTCAAATTGTTCTACAAACTTCATGGCATAGTTGTTGTGAAGAACAAGAGAGTATTATTCACCAAAATAGCCATAGTCTAGCAGGTTGTGTGTGACTTATTAGACGTAAGGCCAAACCAGAATATAAAGAAAATATTTCTTCCGCAACTTCCCTTCAGCAGAGTTCTGTCAAAAACTCTGAGAGTAAATAATAAAAGCTTTGTCATGAAAAGTATCTTCAAAATCTTTCGGTTCGAGTCGACTTTAATGCTGGCTGAAGGGTATTTATTACTTACCAAAACAATAACAAAATGATGAGGTTTATATTTTAATTTAATGGGTAGCCATGTAGCCTTAGAACTGTGATTTGAACTTACGAGGTCTTGTCTAGTAAGTCTACAGACTTTCACCACTATATCGGGCCTCCCAACAGGAACTTCTAAACTTTAATGTTGATAAAGGCCAAAATTTGTCTTTTTTGGCTTATCACCATAGACAACATTGAAGGGGCCTGGAGCACCAGGCCGAAAAATTGTCTTCAGCGATTTCATCATTTCTAACGGACTACAATACCAATCCGCATGAGATGCTAGAGTGACCAACGAATTCTGAAAAGGTAACTGTTTGGTGAGGATTTTCTTCCTATCCTTGGCAGACATTTTAACGAAAAGGCGTTCATAGGTCTAGCAAACGAATAAAAAATGTGGATGATATCTCACACACACTTGGAAAGTGCTCAATGAAATACTCAATACAAGAGTATACCTCGCAATGCTCGGTCGTCTGAGTGAAACAATCAATCATAAACGTTTCAGTTGCTCCTGCGACTAATTTAAATGAAGCGTTATAATGAAATTATCTTAAGAGATGGAGTGAACATATGAAACTAAGTGGAAATGGATTCCTTTTTACTACACCCTGCCTTAGCGACAACAAATGTAAAGAAAATGTAAATATTTTGGAATTTATAACATCGTTTACAATGAATCCTAGAAAAACATTTAAAAGTGAATTTATAAGTAAGTTTTTCTAAGATTTTCCCTTTGCTTTTTTTGTAGCCTTCATTAACGGTAATGGAAAATGTGCTTAATTTGGAATTTGGCTGTTTTGCTAAAATGATAATGAAAGGGAAAATTAATGATGCATAATGTTTATTTGGTTATGCTTTTTTAACTTTTCCATTTTTTTTCTTTTCTCTTTTTCATTTATAATTAACTTGAATTTATTAAACATGGAATTGGAATTTGTTTCAATGTACTCTGATAAGTGCTTTTATATTTTAAGTGTAAAAGTGGAAAGTAAGCTTAAGCAGCACCTATTCGTGAATCGTTTAGTTTCTAGTTAGTTGGGGGATTACTAGCATTTGTTGTTTTTTTTTTGGGGTCTTTTTCAAAAATATCGATATTTTCGCATTTTTTTAACAGACCTCGCTTGTTCCTTTAAGTTTTCTCAAAAAGCATCTTCATCTGGGTATTTGCTCAGAGATTCTTCTGGTTTCTGTTTCTGTTTTTATAACTAAGCTAGTAACTGTCACAGATATTGGCATGATAGGATTACGCCATCTTTAGTTGCCTTCTAAAACTCATATGATCAAAATATATTGGTTTGTTATACTGGGTATTAGGGTATCGCGATGGCCTAGTTGGTAGTGTACTTCAAGTGCAGAGGCCGTGTGTTGCCACCAGGGAATCTGGGAGTTTGTAATTCTAAATGTGTTTAGGTAGGTAGGTAGAGGAATTTAGATGGAGCCACTTAGGCCGCAAGGAGTTCATTGTGATACCACAGTTCAAATCAATTGTCCCATAGTCTTGGAACTACTTAGAGCTTCCAATGAAGCGAGTCAAACTGCCGATGTCATTGTTTGAAATGTCATCAAGATCATCGATCTTTCTCCTTTTACCGGGCATATTCCCAGTAGGCCTCAGCAGTAGGTCCCAGCAGTCTCGTCTTCCTCCTCATCTCTGCAGCTTCTATAGGAATTTTTTGCGAGCAGCTCCAGACCAATGCGCTTCTCCTGTGTACATATAATGCAATGCCCCGTCACAATTCCGACGCCTACACTGAACATGCTACTTTGGAGTTTAAGAAGTGAGTGCTTAATCTAGCCTTGGCCAGATTTTCTGCGCCGTTCTGCCCGCATCCGAAGTCACCCATCTATGGTTGACGGAATCTGTGGCCACATTGTTAACAATGAGCTTGCAGGTTACCCAGAGGGACAGCAATAGTCGAGAATTCGTCATAGAATTCAAGGTCGTGCCGTACCTGTTATATGTGTTTACTTACATTAGGAAAAAGAAAGTGAAATTATTATTAAAAGCAATTCTCGAGGAAATACTGACAAAGATACATCCAGGGGTTGTTAAAAAAATTGTCGCCCACTACTTCCTCTTTCCTTTCTTCTATAAACTATGTTTTCGGTATACCAGCACAATTCTCTGGATGAATAGGTGTGTTGTCCTGAGTGTCGACCGAAGCATCCTGTTATGTTCGTAGTAGATGATATCATCTGTTTTGGTTGTCAGATGACTTCTAATTTTTTTTTTGTTAATTAAAGAAGAATGAAAGAACAATTGTTCAAGATATATTTCTGACCTGGGGTTTGAACCGTGGTCTCACGTTTAGTACTGAATTCACTTTGTCCATGATAGCAAAAGGAAGCAATTTCATTCAAATATCTTTGGAATACTACTTCATACTATAATTGCAGTTCGTATCTCATAATTATGCACAAAAACTAGTTGGCATGTCAACTTGTTTGCAATACATGCCAATAACGGTAATAGTATTCACATTCATTTTCTCAATTTAAATTGAAATTTTCTTGATGTTCTTGCATGTCTTTAAACGTTTCGCAAGAGGCAATCGAGCACAACAAAAGACAAATTGTTGACCACTTTAAAACACTCAAGTCTTAGGCCAAATGTGGGTCATAAACCCATTAAGTGTTGCTCGCAATTTTCTTTTTATTGTTGTTGTTGTTGTTAAATGCCTACAGTAATACAATAACAACAGCAACAATAACAGCGTGAATCGAAAAAGTGACTGTGAAATGTCATCTTTGAGTGTCTAATATTTTCAAGTTGACATTTTGTTTCACACTCTTATACGGTATAGTTGTTGTTGTTTGTTTTTCAACTTCTGAAAGACTGAAAAAGAAACAGCAGTCAGAGTATATGGCACGTGGGAAATGGAAATGCATTTTATTTTCATATGCATTTTCAATCTTAATTTTTCCAATTCTTTTTTTTCTTTTGTTTGCTCAACATCATGTTCATTTTGTGATATGAACTGTCGTCAGCACCACTAGCCCTGGGGGATGAACATCTTCGGCTTTTTACATACATAGGACACGAACATCAATAACAATTGTTGAAAAGAGTGTAAAATTTCATTCAATTGCATGTCATCTTCTAAAGAAGAAGGTTTATGTCGCTTTTTTCAGGTTTCAATTATACACCCAAAAATACATCACAGTAGAATTCACTATTTTCCAATGAGCTTCACTAATAACAATGAGAAATGATCTCCATTTTCGGAAGAATATATGTCAAGTTAAATATGCAATCTTTAGAGATTTGGCGCTGCACATTTTTTCTATATTTTCCGCTAGATATACGTGTTATTAGTTTACACTTGAAAATATTACCAACAATTTGCTTCTGGGTTATAAACAAATACACTCACATTTTTATCATTTTCTCTTTGTGTCGACGTCTGGATATGAAGCAGTTGTTTAAAAGTACGATAGTGTAGAGTAGTATGTGTACGATTTTAATTTTTTACACGTTATGAGTTAGAGAGAGACCACATTATCGGAAACATTATTTTTTTTCGCCAGCTTGTTTAAGTGTAATTAAAGACTGGTAGGATGATTTACGATTCACCATAGATCCTCTAGGGATTATTTAGTCCTACATTGTCTATAGGATATCTTCATACATTTCCTTAGACATTTAACATCCTCACACCAAATCTGACGACCCTACGTTCTTGACAATATTTTTTATGTTTTTTGGATCCAAAGGTGTCTTGTTCGAACACATTAATCTTAAACTGACCTATCGTTATTGAGTTAGGTTTTTGGTAAATCGCAAGCATTACTGAGTATGTATTTGGGTTCGATACGTTTAGTATTTTTCAGATTATTTCAGCCAGAGCTCTTCTTACGATACGTGTTGATATTTAAACTCTGTCTTGTGAGAGCAACATCGGAACAGCATTGGGCAATTCCTTTTTAAATTACAAAAGTTATTAAATTGTTTGCAATACTTTGTTCTTATACTATCAGGAACAGATGCAACATTTTAAAAACAATTCCAACTTGTCCTCTCCCTTTTATTTTTTAACCACAATTTCCAAATTAGCCACACCTGATGCACACATCCGAAACACATTACTTCTTTTGACATTTTCCATCATCCATAATAAAGCGAGAAATAAGTTGGAAGAATCAAAATTTTACTCGGACGGATGTATTTTACTATGGCGTAATAAGAAATGAAGAGCTCGATCTTAAGAAACGGTTAAGCATGGTGGTGGTGCTATAATGTTGTGGGTATACGTGTCAACATCAGGTATGGGCAGTTTGAAATTTGGTCTCCGCTGCTATCTATTCAGTGATTTAATAAGGGAAAAAAGCAGTGAAACTAATTTCGAACGTTTTAAAAAACTGAAACTATTTCCAAGTTTACTTCTACACCTCAAAAACGGTAAATTGAATTTCACAAGACTTAACATGAATAAGGACAATATACAAAATAAACTCTAAAACGTTCCTAAATGGTGAAAAAACTGAACTTTTACTTTCGACTATATTATCCAATGAAAATAAGTGGAACTTGATTTACAAAATTATGAAAAATATAATAAAATTTCCATTAGACCAACACTGAGGGGATGGCTCCTACTCATTTAGTAGGTGCATTGTGTCTGGAATTAGAAAGTAGGTCATGCGAGAAAAGTTTTCGTAGACCATTAGATTTGAATCTGCAGGTAGAGAATTCCACAGTATCACAGATCGACCACAAATGCATATGCACTGCGAGAAAGTGGGGAACAAGTGCGTTTATCTTGCCAGGGCAAAATCTGTTGTAGTAGCGGTAGAATAGAGAAACACAAGCTGCATTGGAACAATGCTCTAATGAATCAATAGAGTTGCATGCACTACCGCTCTCTACTATATATGTACTGTGGAGAAGTCTCAAAATTGACTTTGAGGCACCGGCCCTAACATGAGAGAAACGAGAAATCAAATTACATCAACAATATTACGGCATTTCCAATATGATACTTTAGTGTGTTGAGTGTTGAGGTCCAAGTTATTTATATAATCTTGGTGTTAACTTATCTTTCTTTATAAACTTTAATTCTTCAAGTGCAATCACTCATGTGGTCCAATAGATACCCAGTTGTTTCAAGGATTCTAATTTGCGCAAAAGCAAAGCAACAGCATCTGACACTACTGTACACAGTGGCATGTTAAAAGAATAATCTGTCATTCGGTATCGACTTTAAACTGTTGGTCCCGCCACTCATGTATAAAATTAACACACACAACATAAGTGGTGTGAGAAGCTAAGCCGTAAAAGCATATACTGATTGAATTTAATATCGATCCCGATATACTAATCTGTAGCGGAAATATTTTGCTCGATTTTCAACAATACCGAGTTAAGCCGTTATCGGTAATTTTTGAAATTTCAAAAGTTCTTTCAGCATTTTTGGACATTGTTTGAGTCTGATTTTATGATGTGATTGATGGAATGATTTGTTCATCAAATTTATAGAAATTTGTTCACCTTTTCGTTTAAAACAGAAATCTTTTTATAAATTTTGTAAAGATTAAATCGTGATAGATTGATAATTAAATTTAACAATTTAACATACTCGTATGTATGTATGTATGTATGATAGTCATATGTCGTTTGCAAGGAAAATTTAATGTCACTTTAATTCCATCATCATACATTATTTCAGTCTCTACTATTGACCGAAACGATAACTTGTATTGGATAATCGAAATTTTTATGCAATTCAGAGAATACAAACTCATTTCAAGGAGCAAATATTGAAATATTTGTTAAAGAATGACAGTGACAGTGTCAGTGACAGTGACAGTGACAATGTAAGTGTTAAGCGAATTATTGAATGAATAACTGAATGAACGAAACGTTTGTATTTGTGTATGAAACATTTGGCAGCCACATGTCACTGACAGACAGCTGCTTACTTTATGGTATTTGTCAGTAGTCAGGCGAATCATTATTATTATGATTCTCATTTTTATTATTGTTTGCCATAAACTTGACCTCAATTATCTGTGGTCATGAAATCAGATTATGACATTATTATGACTCCTTATTTTTCGTCATGCCATTTTAGCTTTATTTTCGTTTTTCTTTCTGTTTTCGTTTCTGTTTCTGTTTTTTTATTTGTATTTGCAAGTGTTAAAGCGTGACATTTTATATGAAATTGACTAGAGAGACAAATATTTGACGTCTATTCAAGCCAGTTTGTTTGGCTATTAACGCTCTTTTTTCTTTTTGTGGCTGGTCTTATTAAATCCAATATAAGATGAAAAGTGACGATATTTTTTACGTTCTAAATTCATGAGATTCATAAACTTCTAAAAACGACAGCTGCACATACATTTACATACACATAATTCGTCTCATCAGTCACCATGTTTTTGTTTTTTTGGTCAATGCGAACAGAAATCAGCAATTCTTAAATTTTTCTGTTTTTCGGCTATTTATTGAAATTCGTTTTTTTTTTTCATTTTTTTTTTTTTTTGAAACAAATTTAATTGATTTTTCTCCATGATTTTGTTGAAATATTTTTGTATGAAAATATACGATTTCAATATGAAATAGAGTATACCTTATATACATACATATGTATATAGTATATACTCGACTATATGGTAGAGCAAAATGCAATTTTCTACATGAATGATAATCATTTTGCTCCCTTTTTTTTTCTTTCCCAACAAAAAGGGAAAGATTTTCAATTTTCCAGCGTATTTCACTGCAAACAACTACTGGTACAATTCAGTGAGTGCAGCATTGTATGTATGTATGTATGTATGTATGTCTGATGCATGAAGTCTATAAACAGTATCAAGTCTATGCAAAGTATCGAAATATGGTAATAGTTTCTGGATAGCTACAGTCAGTCTGTGGTGTTCAATTATGATTATTAATGAACGCACCCTTAATGAGTTGGAAAAGTGTTTCCTTAATTTATTCACTCAATTTGTCCGAGAAATTTACATCAGGATAGCGTATAATGCATTGTACTTTTATTACATGGACTTTATTGCTCGGACAAACAAGTCGTAACGTATGCGGGTAAAGTCACTCTTTTTCCAAAATTTCCCTGAATATTGTATCCGGCTGGTGCAAAGAATTTAAATTTGGTGTGAGTCCTAGCGATTCCTTTTTTTTTCTTTTTTTTTTTGGACCAGATGGTGTAAAGTACCATAATTTATGTTGTGCAGATTAATTGGGATCAAGCAAGGTTTCAACCCTCATTCTAAATAAATAGGTCTGGCTTACTAGGATCAAGATAGATCGTAAAGCAACTTATGCTTCTTACTGTTACAGTAGATAAATCGGTAGAAGATGGAAATTTTACAATCCTTCAGCCAGATTTACGACCTAGCTTCTCCCACCACTTATAATGTGTGTATTAATTGTATCCATAAGTGGCGGGACCTACAGATTTTCGAGAAACTTTTCTTGGTAATTTTTTTTTATTGTCAGAGTTTTGCCGGAAATCTGCTCAGAGAAAGTGGCCAAAGAATGTGAATGGAAATTTCGCTGAATTTCATCTTCTTTATCTTCTGATGGAGTGCCCTCCATGGGAATGACAATATAAAGCTCCTTGATAAAGTGGGGTGATCTAGAACGGTACAGGTTATGAGTGCATTAGTTCCTACTACTAAAATAGCCTGTTTGTAACGCTTACATGATTTCTATCAAGGGCATTTGCTAGCGAACTTCTTTTATCGCAATTGGACTTAATACGCTATCGTACTGGAGATTTTTTCATCATGAAACTCCTATATCCTCTCTGAGGATACCAAATCTAAAATTGAAATTGACTACTCTGAACTTAACCTTGAATTTCAATTCAATGCAGACTTTTAGCATGGTCCCTAGATAGCACCAAACTTCTGAACATAATAAGCATTGAAATTTTTTCCAATTGGTTTGATCTTAGAATAACGCTTCTCCAGCTGGATTACTGTAGTGTGTTTCAGATTGAGGGAGTGGCTGGAAACCACATTGCGTAATTGATCCTGTGTATGGGATATCCACTTACAAATCTTTCCTTACACCCAAGCGTTAATCGGAGTTCAGATGCAATATTCAGTTCTAATCTGGTATGGCATCCTCAGCGACTTCGTGAATAGACTTTCGCAATAGTTTTGTATCAATCTCATACCTGTTCCTGGTCAGAGGAACATTCTGATAGGCACACTCATACCGAATACTAATATTTATATGAGAATAGCTATGCATCTCATTGCAGCTAGACCGTTCATTACAGACAAGAAGATGTATAGTAATCAACATGGCGTTATAAGTAGGCACGTGACGCAGCGATTGGTTAAAGAGCACTGCCTCCCATTTATTTGCCAATATCCAACGCAAATATTTCTCGATAGTTTAACGGATCAATCTTTATTTGACATCAAATCTGCCAATTCATATGATTTAATTATTCTTTTAGACGCGTTTTTGTCTTGATGCAATATTGTGGTATAAATTGAGTTCTGAGGCATGTGGTATAACAACTGGCCGTAAAGAAAGCTTTGATTTCCCCATTATAGACTATATTCAGTCATTATTATTAATTTATCCGAGAAAATTTCCAATTTAAGCATAATCTTTTGAATATTTTCTTACTGAATTGGTCTTTATAACTCTTCAGCCAGGAGGTTACGACCTTGCTTCTCACACCACTTATGTTCTTTTTGTTAATTTTATACATGAGTGGCGGGACCTACAGTTTAAAATAGCAGATTTTCTTCATATTTCGTTGTGTTGGATGATGTCTCAGCTGGGGCTTGAGTAGCCTCACGTCTAATGCACCAACACATTAACCCTACTAAACTACGGCGCCAAATCATTCAAATATCTTTCTAAAATTATTAAAATTAATATGTATAAGCAAACTTTATATTAAAAATTGAAGTTACATAGTTAACTCCAGAGGAGTACAATACAAAATATGACATAAAATACCATGGCAAGTATTCCAACGAAATATCACAGTTCATATTGGGTTGGCGGTCAGTTTTTTGTCAAATAACCAGAATTAGAACTTATCCATCTCTGGTATTTACTGTCGTCATTTTTCAAATTCAATATTTGTGTCTGTATATACGTATCGAATTGTTTACTTTGTAATAAACGAGGTGGTGGTGGTGGATGTATCGATGACAGTGTATTTATACTCTTTTAAAATCATACGTTTTTATATGTATTTGTACCATAAATACTGCTGTAGATAGGAATAAATGAATGTATTTTTGCTACTTGTTCATTCGTATTATATTTACACCTTACAGTGTCGAACATATGTTAAAATAGTTTATATGTTCGTTACACTCAGTGTTCCTATTTTCAATGCTGCGTAAATTTATTTGTTAAAAATGTTCACTACTCTAGTTGAACTGATTTGGAAAACAAAATTTTTTTTATGAAAGAAACTTTCATATTCGTTGTGTGTTTTTGTATTTTGTCGGATTTACTTTTTTACTTCACTGTACTCGTATATTGGTTGGTAGTCATTGGGTTTTAGTTTGTAGAGATGTTTGCAGCATAAAACGTATTGATTTTAAAATAATGCAATACGAAATAAAGTGGTTTATGCACTCAAATGTAAAACTAGAAAGAAATATGTTCACTCCGTACATTCTAACACACGTTCGAATGCTACATGCAATAAATTTATAAGACGAATGAAAAAAAAATCGAAAGAAATTTTGTTTTTTTTTTTTCATGATAAAGCTGATGATGAAAATATGCTCATAACTTAAATGAACATGAACATATGCACACAAGTACGTATAGAACCAAAACTAAAATCATTACGATTTATCGTGTATAGACAAATTAAATATTCACTATCATACATACATACCTACATACATACAATATATGTAAGAATGTATCTGTGTAGCCCTGCAGTTGTGGGTAAATCAACAGTTGAGTAAAATTAGGAACTTCTAGCATTTACTTTAGCAAAAAAAAAGGAATTTTAATTGCCATTACTGACTTACACTCACATAATTGGCCATTAACAATCTGATTACCTACTTTCGGCCTTCTTTAACACATTCTTTCAGGCTCCCCTACTACTTAAGCGCCTTCGCCAGTTGGTCACACCAATCGATGTCAGGGTTTCCTCGATTTTGGTTGTTCTATTCGCCGTCTTCCGTATATAATACCCGTCTCCTCCTCCTTCTAAAGACATGGTAGAGCCAAGGCAACCGCTCGATGTTGATACGCTGCACAACGTCCATGTCGCTGAGTAGCTCATACAGCTCATTGTATGATCGGATGCAGAAATCATCGTCACTTGCATTGGACCGAAGATCTTACGTACAACTTTCCTCTCGAATATTTTCAAAGCTGCTGCATCAATGCTTAATAGTGTCCATGCCTCTGCGCCTTAAAAAAGCATGATCGTACCCATGCTCGTCTTGTAGAGTATTAGTTCTGTCGTACGAGAGAGGTCTTTACTACTCAAATGCCCATTGAGACCATAGTAGCATCTGTTAGCAAGAGTGATCCTGAGCTTGATCTTCAAACTGACATCACTTTTAAACAAATTCCTTGACTATATCGAAAGTATAGTTATCGGCCGTTTTACCCTCATTTACTGCCAGACTCATCTTAGTAGACTCCCGTTCAGTAGCACTAAAGGCAGCAGTAGCGTTTCGTTTGGTACACCCTATGATGTCAATATTGTCAGCGTGCGCAAGCAATTGGACAATTTTTTCTGCGTCTTCCGCGGAACACTCTTCATGACGAAGTTGAAGAGGTCGCATGATAAGGGATCGCCTTGTCTGAAACCTCGCACGGCATTAGAAGGTTCGGAGAGGTCCATGTTCACCTTGATGGAACGACTGGAATTACTCAACGTCGTTCTTCATAGCCTTATCAGTTCCCCAGGTATACCGAGCTCAGACATTGCGGCAAAAACACGGTCCCTTATGGGGCTATCAAAGGCTGCCTTATAGTCGACAAAAAGATGGTGTGTGTCGACTTGCTTATCGCGATTTCACGTAGTGTTAAGATCTGGTCAATGGTGAACTTGCCAGGTCTGAAGCCGAACTGATAAGGTCCAATCAGTGTTTTGACAAGTGTCTTCAGACGTTCACACAATACGACCGTAAGAGCCTTATATGCGATAGGGAGAAAGCATATACCTCAGTAGTTGGCGCATATCGTAGGGTCTCCCTTCTTCAGGACAGGACAAAGGACACTTCCCTCTAGCCATATTTTGTAAATAAGCTGATGCATGCATCCTACCCACTAATTACTTCAGGTCTTCAACAATTAATTGCCATTACATGCTAATATTCTGTTCACCATTGTCGATATGAGTATACAATTCTGTTGCATACATATCCAATGTAAGCATAAATAATCATTTAAAGATTTTGCGAATATGATGATAAGAAAAAAGGAGGAAGAAGAAGAATATAAATATTGAATATCAAATTTTCCCAGAGATTTTCAAATTTATGAAATGAATATTGAAAATACCAGAACCAAAACCAAAACCAGAAACAGAACCAGAGCCAGAGCCAGTGATTTTGATAATTAATTTTCCAATTTTTGTGCAAATGAGTGTATCTGCTGCTGCAGCTGCTGCTACTACTACTGCTGCTCTTCGTATTTTAATTCAATTATTGGATAAATAACTAGTTTTTCTTGAAAGAAAACAGAGATAAAATGTCCATTTGGGCACACATTATATTTGGGCTCTCATTTATGAAAATTTTTTTTTTGGAATTTTTCACACATTTTCCTATTTTCCTATTTAAACTTATTGAGATAGATAATCTAAACAAATTAATACCATTTACAAATTGTCATACACACACATATTGATTGGAAGATTTTGGCTTCTATTAAATAAGCTTTAATATGCATATATGAACACATATTTGAACAAACGTAAGGTGTATTCATTCAACAGGATAAATTACAAATTTAAAACCAACTTCAGACGAGAATTAAATTTTTTTAAAAAAAAATATTAATTTCTAGCATAATTTCCGTTGGCATAAATAATATTTTTTCTGTTTCCAATAACATTTTACATTTAAAGTTTAATGGATTTGTAATGGAAAATATTGTGGAAGGAAAAAACTTTTAATTTTTTTCTCTTGGAATTTTTTGGAAATGGTGTTACGTAGACATTGTGTTTGAAAAAACCAAAGTTTTTCTAAGTTTTCTTCGATAAAATTCTGAATTATTTTTAAAATTCGTATCTTTTCGCGTACGAGTTATCAGTCGACAGCATAACTAGATCCTCAACATGAGGGTGTATATGATATAACAGACTTGAGACCTATTGATTATATGGACTATGAACGAATAGGTACTTAATGACGAGTGTACTTACTGTGTGTAAACTTTTATTATATTGAAAGCAAAATTTCTAAAGATAGCGGTTGCAACGAATTAAGGCTCGTATACAGAGACAACTCATACATGCGTACATAATTGGTTACATTACACCCCTTCAGTCAGAATTTCGATCCAACTTCTCACACAACTTATGTTGTGTATGTTATATTGTATTTTTATGTTTGGCGCAACCAACAGGTTGGAGTCGACTCTGAACGAAAGATTTTTGATGATAATTTTAATTTACTTTCAGAGTTTTTGTTAAAAATCTGCTGAGAGATAACCGCCGAAAAAATATTTCTTAGCCATGTTTGTACTTATCCGTCCATATAATAAATAGTCCATAAAATAGCACATACAACTTAAGTGGTCGTAATCCTGACTGAAGAGATGTAGTCACTGATGGGATGTAGTGTAGTACACATAAGTTGACACAACCCCTCAATCAAAAGTTGTGAGTGAAGTTATAATATTCGTTGAACTTGTACAAGATGCTCGAACTTGAGCAGGGTTTCAGGTAACATAGAAGGAACGAAGTTTTTAAGCGCTGATTACATTGAATTAATTCCAATCTATTTACTTTCATCCATAAAGATGAATGATATCATTTTACTCCTCATGCTTGGATCATTTTGTTAAAAGAGTTTAAAACCTTGAAATGATTGCTGATTATACTTACGACTCCTGGGCTTCTCGCAACAAGTAAGCTCAATAGGTAAATAATTAGATCATAAGAGTTTCGGGGAGCAAGAACATATTTGTAGTTTCCACTGGGCTTTTATTTTCTTGGTGCGACGTGATCTCCCGCATAACTAAGCTTTGACTTAATATTTTGCAGATTACGAGTAGAAGATAGGCTGCCACAAGTTATAGCCAAACAGTTTCAGTTCCATCTTGACAGCAAAATTGGGATCAATACTTGTTTTCATGATTAACAGCAGACAAGTACTGGTTCAAGGTAGTTTAGTAGGTAGTGTGTTGGCTTATAAGACTGTTCAAACCCCAGATCAGACATTGAAACCAAATACGATAAAAATTACTTCGGCGATTTCTTTTCAGCAGACTTCTGGCAAAAACTCTGAGCGTATATCAAAGATCTGCCGTTCGGAATCGTCTTTAAACAGTAGGTCCCGCCACTAATGTATAAAATTAACACACGCAACATAAGTGGCGTGAGAAACTAATAACCAATTACGTATGTATTGTTTTGCAAGTGATAAAGTCGGTTCTTAGAGAACGAAAAATATTTATGAACGATAGATATTCATCGGTCTGCATTGCACGAGGAAAAGGAAAAACTTATACGGAAAGAACGTTCCTTATACGGATGCATTATTCACTTGTCAATTGACAGTGAATGGAACACGCGAAAATATTGGATTTTCGGTAATAACTTACATTGCTATCAAGCTCAATACGAGTTGATACCCGACTGTCATCAGTAAGTACTTTAACTTTCTCCCATACGCTATCCAAAATAATAAAATAGACTTGGACAAACCATGACCGTTAGTTATATTTCATTTTAAAAACAGCCTCAATCTCTTCAAGGTATAGTCTGCTCTCAAATTAACATTTATGACAGATATAGGTGTCATCTTTGAATGAGATCTAATTTGGGAGAAGTGGCTACCGTCACTAAAAAGAAATGAAAATTTTTGATAAACCTACATCATGCGGCTACCAACCTTGGAAGAGTGTGGTATTCAATTAAGCATTTAACAAAAAAAAAAAATTATCTTTTGCACGCTTTGTTGCATGCCCAATGCGATGTGATTATGATTATGATCAGACCGTAATAGTGTTGCTACGAATTTAACTACATCTGGTGCTAAATACTGACACGTGCCAGAGCACTTAAGAATGCATAAAATACGTTCATAAAATACTTCCATTCATTCGCCCCATCACCCTCTCCACCCACCCCCCTTAACCCACTCATTGAATCACTCATTCATAACTGCATATCATCAAGTGTTATTTACAAGTATTTCAACACAGTAGGTTGGTTGTAGGTACGGGGTATTTAAAAATATTTTTCCTCTTCTCATTGTCAACTTAGCCAGAGGTGAGTTAATGTATATGACGTAGTCAGAAAAACAAACAAAGAAACGAAAGCCCTAATGCTGGAAAAAGCGTTTAAAGAATAAAACAGGGGACAGTGTTTTTGCAGTCAGCATTGTTTTTTTTTAGTTTTTATTGTTGGGAAGTTATCAAATAGGGGTGTTAGGGTTGAAAAAACAACACAACAACAATAAAAACAGTATCATTGAAATACGAGTAAATGTAGGTACATATGGTAGGTAGACTTTTAATTTAATGTGAATTGGTCACGTAGACTAAATTTCTTTGGTTGGGTGCTGAGGTCGAATAGCCAATAAATTTGGATTGACAACGAAAAGGTTCCCGCAAAGTTTGAAAATTCTGGGAGAGTAGCCTGTGTTCTAAGATTCAGATTTTCGTATGGCCAGTCTAACAACTGCGAGCGTCATTGTCATATTGGAAGCTGCAACATGCCTTAGCTTTAGGTTGGTGTAGTGCAGCACCTCTGTTCCGGTAGGAGCACCTCTGTATTCGGTAGAAAAAGAAAAAATAGAAGCATACCAAGAATTATCAAGGTTGCGACAGAGAGAACAAGAATAAAAGTAAGGGAAAGAAAGATAACAGAACAATGGAATTTTAGCTGTAAATCTTAAATTTTATTTAAGGCGCTGTACAGCGTACACGACAACTTTGCAATTGCAGCCTAAGATAAACTGCATATGCGTATTAATTATAATAAGGACAGCAACAGCAAAGCATATCAAAACAAATAAAAAATCAACAATTCCTTAATTCTTTATCAGTATGTTCTACTTCACGCCGCGTTAACGTTTTTAAAACCTCTTATTCTATACATGTTTGTATTGTACAGACAGCATTACTTAGTCGTGCTCGTTGGCAGTCCATATACTACAATGTATTTTATTTCTGAGAGGTTGCTGCCTTTGTCGCCTTTAGTTTATTGGTGTTCATAGCACTACGAACGCCGACAAAACCCAAACCAGACAATAAAAATATCTTTGAAGGGCCGGCATTGCTGGTGAACTGCTCAGCAGTACTTACCCTCTCAGTTTAAATTAGGTTTTCAACTGCAGTTCGCAGAAGCTACTATCTTATTGAGAAGGCCATGGTTCTGGTTCATTTCGAACAAAAAGGAAAATGAAAAAAAAATATTTCCTTCACTGACAGCGTCTCAGCAGATTTAACTCTGAAAGTAAATAAAATTACCATGAACACAATTATCTGTCATTTAGAGCGACTTTAAGTGACATGTATAAAATTAATGCACACAACATAAGTGGTGTGAGACACTAGGTTATAATCCAAGAGTTGAAATGACCAATTATGTATGCATGTAAATGGATGTATTTTAATATGCATCTTCCATTTCCCGTTGTGGTTCATCATAATGAGGACTGGGTCCTCCTTAAATAATTCTATACGGCAGCTTTCCTGCGCTTTGCTTACATGGCTAGAGATGTTGATTATGGGTCTTCAATTTTTGTCAAAATGATTCAGAACGATTCCAGTAATGTCTCTTCATTATTTTTTTCATTTACGTTGTGATAACTTTGACAGAATGTCTGACAGAACTGAATAGATTTAGTTTATCATCATGCTTGAAGTCTGAATGAAATTTACGAATTTCTTTAGATGAGAACTGCTACCTTTTTAAGCTTAAAGGAGGCAAGTTACAGTACTGTGGTTCATATGTTACCTTATTGCCTTGAAAATCACACTCGAAAGCGTAATACTTAGTCAATAAAATCTTTTTTTTTTTTTTGTATAAATTTGTACTGTTTAAATTACAAATTTTTCCTAAGGAACTCAGATATTCTCTCTGTTACACGATAAAAGTCAATAGGATGTATATCGCAATAGAAAACCTAAAACAAGCGGAAAGATTTTAAAATTAAATTATATTACACTGTAACTACAAATTGCATTATCAATAATGTAGAAAATATTTCCGTTGTAATGAATTTATTTTCGTTATTGATTTTTAATTGTAAATATGTCGTATGTATGTACGTATGTATGTATACGTTGTTGTACGTATGTATATGTACGATATTTAAATTATTATAAAAGCATTTAAAAATATATCTTTTATTTTAACATTTAAATGTGAAGCTTTACCATTACTTTAAGAATACGATTTTCGTTCTTTTTTCTTTTTTGTTTTTGTTTTGTTTTGTACAATTCTTAACATGACAAAAGTAATAACTTGTGACAAAGTATTACCATTGTTTGCTCTATGTCCTTGCAAAAATGTATACATAACAAACATGCCACCACAAACCGTTCAAGCTCGAAATACAGTGCGAGCTTAATGATTACCAGCTACCATGCGGCAATGAAGGTATTCATTCGAATAGTTTTTCTGTCCTCATAATCGCAAATCGAAATATGAAAAAGTATCGGCTATTCTGATTGTAACTTTATGGTTGAAAACGTTCTCCATCGCTTTTAAATCCGTCTTTAGTGTTCATTCAAAAATAAATTTAAAAAGGAAATGAAATTCTTTTTTTTGAAATAAATTTTAAAGAATTTCAACGCTTAAGTATTATTGTCATGGTTAATCATAAACAGTTTTTGCTAGTTTTGCTCAAAATATTCCATCCTCTCGTATCACTATGAAAAATATACTCTCGCCACAAAGTATGTCCATATTTTTGCACTGTAAATACATATGTGTGACTGTATATGAAGTATACAGAGTATTAATATGTACACACATAAAGTGCTGCAAATAAACTTTATTTCATATATTGAACCCATACAGTACATAAATTTTCTATCGTGTTTTGTTTTTTTGCCGTTTTGCCGTTTTGTTTAACAACATTTTATTCCCTCAGGGGAGTGCAGTCAGATGAATTAGTTTTTATTCATTTTCATTTTCTTTTCTTTTTTCTCATTTTTTTGGCTTCTGCAATTGTTTCAGCAACAGCCAAGCAACAGCAGCACTTTTTTTTTTTTTTTTGGCTGTGATGCTTACCACTTAAAATATTTTACGTGAACTAACAACTAACAAACTAAACTATGGAACTATAACATAATAACGATACAGTGTGGCATAAAACTTTTTATGGAAATTTACGTATTATTCGCTAAGTAAAAGGAATGGATTTGGAGATAATTATAAAATAAAAACAATAGAAATATCTTTGCTTTACATATGTATACGAGAAGTGACTAGATTACTATTTGAGTCTTCATGTAACATGAATGTTTTTTATTGAAAATTATGTTTCCATTAGGGACTCCTTCAGCGACCAATGCCGCATTTTAGGTTCACATTATGTAGTACATTGTAA
>QOCX01001795.1:2476-28364 GCA_005959815.1 Sarcophaga bullata | reverse complement strand
TGGCTATTGTAGTAAGGAACTTTGCTTATTAAGTCCTTTTCTCTCCCAACAAGTGGCACAACATGATGTCTCTATTGTGTTCTCCAGTAATTCTTTATGGGAGCTTAGCAAACTGCCTGAATTAATAGTTTTAAGCGGGATTAAGGTCTCTAGATTTTTTTTTATTTTAACCTTGAACCGGTTTTGAACTTATAGGTTTTCGTTTTAGTACTTCATTTAGCAAATTATGACGCTGAATGCTTTAGGTGGACGAATTAAAGTTTATCTTTCAAAATATTGCTTGTGTTAGACACACTTTAAATAATTTTTAAGGGCTTTAAGAGCAAAGAGCCCATCTATATAGCTGTAAATGTGTGTCGTAGTCATGTATTAAAATTTATATCCACTCAATACAGGCAACAACAGTTTCATCTTCTTCATATTCCTGGAGAGTTCACATCCTTACAACATTACTGCCAACAGCAGCAACGGCAGCAGCAGCAGCAGTAAAATACAACAAATGCGTATATTCTGCTGACTAACATTCATTCATTCTATGGCTCAATATTGACTATTAACTCACGTACTTGGATGATATTGAAAAATTGAAGAAAAAAAACAAGAAAAACAAGAAAAACAAGAAAAACAAGAAAAAGGAAGATATTGAGAGTCTGTAAACTCAATGTTCAAAGTTCATTTTATACAATGATACTGATGAGTTTTTCTTTTCGTTTTACTTTGTTCTTTTGCCATCAAAAAAAAAAAAAAAAAAAAAAAGCCCTTTACTAAAGCCCTTAAACTACCAAGTAGCAGGGCCATGCCTAAGCTAAAACTGCTACAAAATGTTAGCTTGAGTTGAGTATGTTGCTGCTGGTGCTGGTATTTTTTGGTTGTTTTTTAACTCCTACTTTTTCTTCTTTAAGTAATCACCTCTAGAAATAACTGTTAGTAAAGTTTAATATTTTTCTTTTGTTATTGCTATTGTTGTTGTTGTTATATGGTACGTATGTCTGTCTGTCTGTCTGTCTGTCTGTCTCTCTTTAACAAGTTTCTTAAGAGTATTTATCTTTTTTTTTTTTTGGGTTGGTACACTCCCTATGCCTGCCATAGAGTCTAGCTTCCAATACATTTGTGAGTAACCAAATACCCTTATAAAGCAGTTCATGGATTTGATGGTATACGTGTGTCTGTAAGTATGTGTGTATATGTGTGTTAGAATGCTTGCCCTGAGGTGTTTAAGTTTTTAAGACCATTTCTATTACGTTTTTAGTTTGTATAAGAGACGAAAAAAGGAAGGAGATTGGAAAAAAAAGGATAAGAAAACTTGTGTAAGACAAACATACTTGAAGTTTTTTTTTATGCCTGTGACTGACTTTAGTGTGTTTTATTGTTCATTTTTGCTGTTGGTGCTGCTATTATCTCCTTAGTTTTTTATCATCATCATCATCACACAAGGTATACGGGCTTGAAAGGGACAGAGAGAGAGGAGAGAGAGAGAAGAGAGAGAGAGAGAAGAGAAGAGAGATCGAGAGAGAGCCGGCTGTATTAGTATTTGTTTACTTAAGGTTTTTCTTCCTACTCTAAAGATACCAACTTGTAATATTGTATTATTAATTACTGCGTGTAATTCGAATAAAGGCCTCTCAATATGCAAATAAAAACGTTACATTTCCATTATTTTTTTATATTTTTTTTTTCTATTAAAGTTTTCTTATTGCCGTATTCGAATTGATGCACAGTGTAAAGCATTCACGTACATACATGCACGTACATATATTTGCAGTGATCCATATTAAATGTATCGTTATTTGCATTTCTTGTACGTGTTCGTGGTGTGAAAATTACCACTTTAGGATTTTTGTTTGTTGTTGCATAAAAAGAATGAAAGAAATACGAAAGAAAAAGAAAAATAAAAAACTACATGCTCTCAAGCATGAATACTTCAATACACAGTCTCACACACATTCGTTGTGCATGCAATACAAAAAACAATACAAAACAAAAATAAAATTGTTTAAGAAATAAAAGCAAATATTAATACTCATGGGTTTTCTCTTATAAAAAAAAAAAGTTTTTTCCCCTTCATGTCTCTCTCTCTAGCTCTCTCTCTCTCTCTCTCTCTCTCTGTGTTGCTTAAACTTTTTCTTCTGCTTTTCTCTTTTTTTTCTTTGAATATTTTCATTTTTTTTTTTCCTTTAAAGCCCATGTGTACGTTTGAGTAATCGAGCAAATGTTTTGTGTAGTTGTGGTTATGATGAGATTTTCTTGGTAATTTTCTTATGTATTGTATGCAAAGAGAATGTGTGTATGTGTATGTGTGTGTGTGTAAAGTATTTGCTTAATTTAGTTAATTTCTGTTTTATTTTTCATTTTAATGCTTAAGAAATTATTTTTTTTTTTTGCAAAATTTTGTTTTTTATTGGTTTCTTTGTTTACTTTGTTTTTGTTGCAGTCTAATTGTGGTCCTTCAGTTTAAAAATAAGAGAAATACAGCTGATATACGCCTACACCATGAAAATATAATTTCGATTTATTTATTGAAGAAAAACTGTGACAATCAGTATTATTCTTATTTAATAAGTGATCGATTGTGTAGTGAGCTATTTAGCAAGATGTCTTAGTCTCGTGCAAGAAAAGACCATGGTTGGCGACTATTTAGGTACATTGTGCTACTACATTCCCTTAAAAAAATTTAAACAACAGATAACATTAGTAAAGTACGTAATTGATCCTTTAGTCAGGATAACAACTTATTTTCTTAACACCATCCATGTTACGTACGTTAATTTACCCATGAGTGGCGCAACAATATCGACTCCAAAAGACTGCTTTGAGAAACTTTTCATGACCTTTTTGGGAAGAATTCGCCGAAAAAAATGTTTTTTTTTTCTTAATATTTCTTTTTTTCAGTGATGTTTGATTGTCTGGCTTGTCGAAACATACTACCTACTGGACTAACCCTCTTTAAGATGCCTACACTCAAGTAAACTTAAAACAAAAATTTCATTTTCTCTCAACTCCATAGTTTTAGTATAAAGAAGTTGCAGAATCCTGTGCTTTGCTGTTCCTTATCCTGAGTCTGTTCTTTAGAACAGAGAAATTCATCACGTCTATTATGTGTATGGCATCCATTAAGAGACAGACGGCATTCCACATATAACAGACGATCACCTAATTCTCCTTCGATTAGAAATTCTTGCAAAATTCATTCAATGATTCTGTCGCCTTATTAAGCAATGTTCCTAGATAACTGAAACCATTAAGTAATGAGCCGCCGAAAAAAAAAAAAAAAAAAAAAAAAAAAAAAAAAAAAAAAAAAAAAAAAAAAAAAAAAAAAAAAAGAAAAAAAAAAAATATCACCTAATCTCTGGATTATGATTGATTTAACAAATTTTCTCCCCTACCCAGGACAGTCAGCATAGGGAACATTTATACGTGGATCACTTGCATACAAATATGTCCTTCGATTAGATTTATATTCGGACATGCATCCTGCAATACAATTTCCAAGTTTATTTAAAAGTACTTTCAGCCAACAAGGCATGCCTTATAAAATCCGCCACAGATAGTTCATGAACTAGTTTGGTCGTCGGTTTCCTGCTTGTCAGTAAAAACCCAAGCCGTACCCGTTAGTTTTATTATCCAACATCGAGGCATCGGTGGAGTGATTCCACCCACAATCTGTATTGGGAAGTCAGTGAATAAGCCACTGTGTAATTCAGTTTTTAGTCTCCGTAGTTTACTAGGTAGTTTGTTGGGCTTGTCGGACATAAGGCCTCAGTGCAAACCTCAGGTCAGACAACTCCAAGAAGAGTATTTCTTTGATGATTCCTCTCAGCAAATTTTAGAAAAAGTTTTGAGAGTAAATAAAATTGCCATGAAAAATTTCTCAAAAAATCTGTCGTTCTGGTGACTTTAAACTGTGGTCTGCCACTTATGAATGTAAAAAATTAACGCACACAACATAAGTGGTGTGAAAAAAGTTGGTCACAATCATGACTAAAGAGTGATTTAATCAATTATGTATGTAAGTATTGCTACTACATTCTATATCAAAAAATTAAAAAGACGTCACTCGGAATGAGTAAGAGTTCTTTAGCCTAAGGCAGTCAGTTTCAGTTTTAAGGCCCATCGACGATCCTTATTCAATATTACAAAATGATGTCGTAAGTTGCGAGTAGTTTTCCCATTACGATTCAAAGACGGCTTCTTCCTAATTCTCTAAATGGCAATATTTGTAGAACTTTTATAAGACAAGCTGTTCCGTTCTCCTCTGGGCTAAAATTTCGCTAGCTCAGCCTGGTGATTGTACAAAGTCTATAGACATCGAGGTAGTCAAGCTTAGTGGCATTATAACATTCGAAAAAAAAAAAAACTTTATGGTTGCCCGAGTATTTTATTTACTTCCTCTCACAGTTTCTGCCAGAAATCTGCAGAGAGGAAATTGCAACAGAAATAAAATTCGTTTCACTCCATGGCCTAACGTCGAATAAAACAACTCACTACCTCCTAGATTACGGCAACGGGCAGTCTATAATGCTTTGTTACAGAGCAGCCATTTAAGCCACTGTCCTTAATAGTTACAGGACTATTCAAAAATGTTGCTTATGTACCTCACAAGAACTTGGCCTTGACATCACGTCTTAGGCCTACACCCCCCCCCCCCCCCACAAAATTCAAAATTCAACCAAGAATTGAAGTTAAACGACCACTGCCAAGGACGTGTGTTTGCTGAACAGGCGGTGGTAATTGAACCTCAACTCTCAACGAAATATCATCTTCAGATCAGTGGGTATCGAATACGAGATCATACTAATCCACCTGAGATAAAACAGCGTCTAAAGAATCGTAACAAAGTATCTGTTTTCTATGAATCACGGACTGGAGGAGCGACGTAACAGTCAACGGCGAGCGCTATAGGCCAATGATGTTTAAGAATATCTTTTAAGCTGAATTGGATGACATCTAGACATCTGTGATTTCAACAGGATCCAATGGGTATTTTGCAATAGCGATTTGAGGTCATGATTTTGGCACGTATAGGTAATGTGAGCTGTCCACCGATATTGTGCAGTTTAATCCCGTTAGAACTTTTTATTGTGGGGTTTTCTTAAGCTACCGGTATTTGGGAATAAGCCACAAGCCAAAGCGGTTACTAAAGTCAAAATAACCCATAATATTGCTTATCCCATCATTAATTGGAACTCCAGGACATTTTGATTGCTATATGCCGGAAGAAGTTGTGCCGGACAGATAAGGGCATCGACAATTCAATGATTTTTCATATACGCTTTGTTTTACTAAAAATTTGAAGATAAGAAGTGTTTAAAAAGACCTGATAGTTGCTCAAATTGCTTAGATCCGAATGCTTTACAATTTCTGTAAGCCAGACTCTGAAGAAAACTCCATGAGGCATACGATACAACGAGATTAGTGCCCAGAAAACTGAAATATTGGCAACAGATGAGCTGAGAAAAAAAATACCCCAGCTTGCCTTTGCAATGAAAACATTTTAAAATGTTAAGAAAATCAGGTCATATCTTGTGCCATAAATGGCAACTGAGTAATGTTTGAAAGCAATTTGACCTTTTAAAATGAAGTTAATTGCTGTGAAAAGGAAATTGAAAAATGAAAGAAAAAAATTTTTTCTTTATTTAGCTGCCTACACAAAATATTTGTCATTAATTACCTTACCGCTCAAGTCCAGAAAGAAAATGAAATTTTTTAACTTCAAAAATCTGTTCAGAAATAAAAATTGTCCTCTGTAGTGCTCATGCCTATACAAGAAATGCTTTAATACCTGTGTTTATAAGTATGTTTGTATATGTTTGTGATATGTATGTGTGTGTGTGTGGTGTGTATGTGTTAAAGAAATAAGTGACTGTAACTGACACATGATATAATTTGTCACCATTACCGTTATTATAATGATGGCAACTTAATAGTAATGATGATGATGATGATGACACGATGATGATGATGATCTGCTTTCAAGAGTATAACAGTGTAACAGGCAAGGGGACAGTCATATTACTGATACAGGATACTACAGTCAGTAATGGCGTTTTAAATATGATGACAATGATAGTAACTGTATACAGGACTAAAACGGTAAATTGCAATACAATGATAAACATAAAGCTAATGGCGTTAATGGCAATAATCATGGCAGATTTCAAAATTTAAAGGTAATTGAGATGCTTTCAGTAAAAGATGAAAACATAAATCATTTGACCTTCTTTGGAAAGCTAATTTACCCTAAGAAAGGAATTTTATATGCCACAAAAAATCCTTGAAAAACCTTCAAGTCTAACCTTGAAAATTTACATGCTCCGCCCCCACCCCGGGTCTGTTCCATACTTGGTTTGAATTTCTTTTATGCATCACTTGACAGAAAAAAAAAAAATAGAAAAAGAAAATACGCTGCTTAAATGAAATTAAAAACTTTGTGGAGTTTTTTCTTAAACTCATGGCTACTCTTAAAGTTTCTAATAAGAATGGGAACGTACGCTTCTGTTTTATTTCACTAGACTTTGTTCTTCACAAAAACAGAAACTTAATTTGTAATATTTTTTTGCTTCTTTGCTACTATTATTGTTGTTAGTGCTGTTGTTGTTGTCGTTGTTCTTTATCAATGTAACATTTCATTGTCGTGATTAATTTATGCGTGAACTTTTATCTGCCGTTAATGCCCATCTAGAGACACGATAATACTCTCACACATACAGTGTAACAGAGTGAGTGTATTTTTTCCATCAGCCGATTTAAATGCGTTAATTTATCATTGTTAAAACGTTTTCGTTTCGTTTGCGTTTGTTTTTATGACTGCTGCGTGTATCTGTCACTGACAGCTCAACAGGGAAACAAGGAAACAAGAAAAGAAAAATTGAAAAAAAAAGAAAAAAAAAAGAACAAAAACCCAGTCGTCAGTCATACATGCGTGTGATAATTTTTCATAAACATGTAAAGCACAACATGACAGTTAAAAATGACAGACTTTAGGTTGAAAATAATTTTTAGATATTGAAGTAGAAAATGGAATGGAATGGACCGTGGAAAACAAAATATCAGTCTTTGGGAAATTTATGATAGAAACTGATCTGTAATCTCCATATAAAGGCATTGAAAATTTTATAAACTTGTTAGGCTTCGTAGAAAGGCATGGCAACCAAAACACCTTAAAAAGTGCTACCACCAAAGGAGGCATCATAAGCTTTTAAAGTTTATGGCGATACTTACAACTAGAAACATAATATCTTCTCTTCTTTACACCCATAATTGGTCATTACAACCCCCATTTAGGCAGGATTACGAACTAGTTTCTCTCGCTACTTATGTTGTGTGTGTTAATTTTATGCATCAGTGGCGAAATCTACAGTTTAAAGACGATTTTGAGCAACTTTCCATTGCGATTTCATTTTGCACTCAAAGTTTTTTGCCAGATATCTGCTGTAAGGAAGCTGCCGAAATAATATTCGTTTATGTTTCGGTTTGTTGAAGATGTCTGACTTGGGATTTGAACATGTCCTCACATCTAATAAGCCAACACACTATCTTTCCTCAATATCGTGGTTAAATATGACATTTGTTAGTTGCATGTAACATGCAGATGACAAGCTTTCATGAATCGCTGTTCTTGGAAATATTCTGTGTCCTTAATTCTAAACAAAAAAAAAAAAAAAAACAATACAGATAAACATCCATTGCCCTGGAGGCGAAATTGGTGGAATGAAGATAGTTTTGTGCAGTGGCCGAAATAAAAAAATGTCTCGTGACAGGCATCTGCATGGAACACACTAGGCTGTAATCTGCCGCTAAGGATATGTTGAAAAGCTTTATTAGCTTTCAAAAAGGCTGTTGATGAAAAAGTATGCTACACAAAAGTCAAAAGTATGGCTGAAGATTGTGAGAAATTTAAGAATTTTTGCAGGTATACTCGCCCGAAATACCAATTCACACATGAAATATACTTCTTAGCCCTGTTAGACTGTCAGTTAGCCAGAGAGGTATTTGTTGTTCCCTAATGAATGATGGACTTTTAAAGAAATTTGAATTTTGTATAGGAAACATTGCAATCAACTGCTTAAATGGAATTTTTGGAACATTTTTGTCACTGACTGTATCTATTTTAAAAAGGGTCATCGTGTAATATGTAAGGCGGACGAAACACCTCGGTTTCTTGCCAATAATTCCTGGAGGGTTTGGGTATTAATTTTAAAAAGCGAAAGAGTATTGTACCCTCACTTGGTCCTTGAGATGATTCTACGGAATTTATGCTTTCAACATGGAGTTCTGATGATCAAGACCGTTAAATTAGGACTGGATAGGGTAGCTTTAGGAAATGGCTACATTTAGTACCATTAAGCACCATTATATGTGCTCAATTGAAGTTTGATTAAAAAAAAGCTGGCGATACATACATAACATAACTCAGTCAGAATTTCGACCTAGCTTCTCACACCAAACATGTTGTGTGTGTTGACTTTGTGTTTAAATTTACTCCGAACGACAGATTTTTGAGAAACTTTTCAAGGCAGTTTTATTTACTCTGAGATTTTTTACTAGAAATCTGTTCAGAGGATGTTACCGAAAAAATATTTTTCATATTTCGTTTTTAATGTTTGACCTGGGGTTTGAACCGTGGTCTCACGTTTAACAAGCCAACACACAACCTACTAGACTGTGGCTACTACCTGAGTTATTTCGCTGGTTATAAAGAACATTCATAATGACTTTTGCAGAGTTTGTAGATCGTTTGAGAATAAAATCAGCATTAGACTTCTCTCCTTTGCTACTCATTGATCTGACACAGCTGTCATTGACGGATCGATCTGTAAGTTCATTATTAAGTGGAAAGTAAAGATCATTCAGTCGCACGATCGCACACGGAAATTGCCTATAGGTTGGATGCTGGTCAGTCAAGCCTAAAACATTTATTGTCTCAACCTACACCTCATGGAATATGAACGATGAAGGAATATGAACGATAAATACTATTGTAGCGTGCAAAAGCCTGTAGATCATTAGGGAAATTAAGGATTATAGTTGAAGATGGACCACAATCAATACGTAGAGGTCGTCAGTCACGGCCAAACGCTTGAGAAATGGCTGGCACTAACTTTTTTCAGAGTAAAGCCTTAAACTCATCCGCAAAAACTGCATTTCAGAAATCGTATTGATTTTCGCTGATGAGGAGAATAAATTCTAGATATTCTACAAGCTATAATTGGTTTAATTTGTCGGCAATATTCTAGCACCAATTTTCTTCAGTTGTATAGCGAGCTATGGGTGTTTCACCTATGCTATAGTGTAGGGTATAGAAATATTTTTTAATAGTTTTTAGTTCGGGTTTTAAATTTTTTACAACAATAATCAACAAAACTTAAAAAAAAAATCAGAAAATTATGAAAAAAAAGAAACGAAAATTACAGAATCCATCAGCGGAAATGGTTTACAGATAAATACATACACTAGCACAAATACACACACACACAAATACACACCGTTATAAAAAAAAAAATAAAACAAACAACACAAACGCATTCTCTACACAATTTTCAAATATTCACAGCACGTTCAGAGGATCTGATTGTATGAACTCCCCACACACTCGTACATTTTTAAACACAGATAGTGTAGTGACTCACTCTCTTGCCATCTCTATTTAGCCATGTATTGGCATGTTTATTTTTCTTTTTTTTTGAGCATATATTTGTGTATTTATAACGTTGAGAGGGAAGGCATTTGCCAATATTTCCTTTCCTGTTTCTCTTTTTTCCTTTTTTCTGGCCATTTTTAATAGTCTAAAGCCAGGGCTAGCAAGCAGTATTTCCTGTCGTTTGTATTGGTTTGATGTGTGTGTATGGGGGGGAGCGATGTTTTGTATGAATTGTGGTGTTTGTGGTAGAGTGTGGTGTTTAAAACCGAAATTAAGAAGAGAAAGGAAAAAAATGGCAAAATATTATCACAGTTAAAAAGTTAATGATAAACATTCTAACATAACAACAACAATAACAATAATAATACCAACAGCAACAATAAAAACTAAATGTTTATGCGATACAGCCTAATAGCACACTACAAATTTTGTTCTGTTTTTGTTTAAAACAATACTTTTATTTAGAATTTTGCTTTTTGATACTCTTTTCTAAATTACTCGACCTTTTCCACCCATTTCTAATTTAAATGTGTCTATGTATGCAAATAAAATTAGAGAGGTGGAGAGAGAGAGAGAGAGAGAGAGAGCGTGCGGTATAGGCCTACACAATATGTATGTTTTATAGGTTTTTAGTATTTAAAATGCGTATTTGTTTAACGCTGTTTGTATATGTATCGCGTCTGTATGTGTATGTGAATCACGGGTTCTTGCTCTATGTATAAGTGTATGTGTCTGTATGTGTATGTGTGTGTGTGTGTGTCTGTCTCTTTTATTTGAAAGTTGAAACCGCGTATTCATGAGGTTTAACCTCATTGATAGTGCTTGTGAGTTTTCATGGCTTTTTCTGCTTTTTTCTTTGCCATTTTTGTTGATGTTTTATTTTTCATTTGGGTCAGCCTGTGTTTGGCTTTTACGGTTTAAATTCTCTACCTCACTCTCTCTCTCTCTCTCTCTCTGTACTGGTTTTACTTTTATTGTTCCCATTTATGGTTCACATTGTTATTTTAATATGTATTCACAGATAAATACTAACATTTGTGTATACGTATTTAATTTTGTATTTTTTGTATTTTTGTTTTGTTTTGTAGGCTTATATGTGTATGTGTGTGCATTATTTGGCATATTATGTAGAGAATGATCCGTTGTTTTAAACTTTTATTGCCAGTATTGGTTAAGTTTCTGAAATACTTGTCAAACATAAATTGTAAAGAGGGGGTGGGGGGTGGCAAGTTATAAATTTCTTTTGGAAAATATTAGAAAGACCCAACCTAAAAAGTTATTGTAAGGATGTCTCGATACATGTCCTAACGCATATAAAATTTTTAATAAAAATAATTCCCACTTGGTAGTAAGTAAAGGGTTTATCTTTTCCCTACTTCAGAACCTGTTTAGCTTGTTCCTTTTGTAAAAAAGAATAAAAAAGAAACGTAAAAGAACAGAACTATTAAATAATTCCTCTGTGGCACTTCAATCGATTTCTCTCTGTGCCTAGGTTTCCATTTCAATTTAAGGGACCTCATGTATAATAAACTTATAACAGATCTGTCTTGTAAGTCTACAAGGCATGTTAAGTATTCAACCAGATCTGTTAGGCATTCAGCCTTGAGTGCTTAACAGATCTATTAAGCATTTATTCTTGAATCTTTTCCGCATTTTCGTATTCCGTATTCTCTACACATCATATGCCAATTACTTTTACTTATCGCTTTAGTTCTTGCCTCTCGATAATAAGCCTGAGAACACAAATTACAAAGAATATACTGGCAGGTGCATACATTTCCGTATTCTCTTCACGTCATACAACCGATTGTGACAGTCGTTGTAGTAATAATTGAGTTTCTGAAGTACACAAGGTGCCACGACAGAATCCATTCAGAAAAAATCCTCGTATACTGATCTTTATAAAGAACTTGAATGTCGTGCTACACATTCATATCGCAATAAGAGACCAAACCAGCAGTATTTCCGTTGCCTGATTACAATGTCGGCGTGGACTAGTAGGCAGTGAGTTGTCTCGAAGCCACAGTTCAAACTTCAGTTCAGACATATCCTCCCAGCAGATTTCTTGAAAAACACTCTGACAGTAAATACAATTGCCATGAAAGAATTTCTCAAAAAATCTGGTATAAAATTAACACACACGACATAAGTAATGTAAGAAGCTAGATTGTAATCCTGACTATAGGGTTGTAATAACCAATTTAGAAATTCTCCCGTGCCACACAGTTTTTCAGCGTCTTCTGTTTCAAATTTCTCTGTGAACTGTTTGTAAAGTTAACACACACAACATAAGTGGTGTGATAAACTCGGTGATAAGCCTGACTTATTGGTTGTAATGACCAATTATGTATGTATGTATGTAGGGGCCAAGGAAATCTTCGTGCAATACATGAGATACAAATGCAAACAACTTCAAAGAACTGTTATCTGATAAGGACGACTTTAGGAAAGTAGAGTGACTGTACTTTTTGCATAATGAGCCTGTTGAAGACATTAGAAAGTTTTATTTACATTGGTAAACAAATTATAGCAGGCGATAGTTCTGGCTTGCGAATGTCACAAGAAATAGCTTTTGTAAGCTCTCAAAAAACTGATGGCCGTGAGTAGACTCAAGTATTAGGATTTAAATTGTTTTGAACCTTTGTCTGAGAAATACTCATGCACACGACGGTGGCCTCACAGCTATATTTTCAACATATCATTACATACGTATTGGCCTGGCTATGAGACTGACAAAATGACGCTAAATTACGGAAGCTCACGTAATAACGCAATGTCTTTGTCGGAGGCTTGTTAGCCGAGAAAGTGAAATTACTGCTCAAACTCCATGCCAAATATTTCTTATTAAAAACACTCAAACAGTTCCTAAGAATATTCTCCTGTCGTTAATTAAAAATGTTAATCGTCTTAAACTGCTGTAAATAAAACCATCAAATATTGAAATCTCATGAAAATATTAAATTGCCTGCCTGCCAAGCAAAAATTCTCTACAACTCAACTGTTCCGAAGAAACCAAACAACAACAATAAAAATTATCTTTTCATATTTAATCTTGTACAAATAGTAATACAAATACAACTACAACAACAAATGCAAATATAATGCTAAAACATAATTAACAATTCACAACAATTCGCTGTGGAAACAAATTCTTATAATATTACCCGTCCCTTCCCTGTCGTACTCCCAAGCGTATGAGTAATATTTAATTACACATTAATTATACGCCTATACACCTACAATATAAACAACAGCTATTTGGGAAAAGCAAAAGTAATGACTTTAACCGCAAATAAGTGTCTAGGGAGAGAGAGAGAGAGAGAGAGTAAAGAGGAGAGAGGGAAAGCGAGAAACAGCAGCAGCAATTCAAATTGAAATTAATTTCTAAGAAATTTTCAAATTCCTTCATCAAATTAATGATTTATTTACACAACACCATACCACATCAAGTAGAGGAATATTTACGTGCCGAACGTAAAACAAAAATTAAGAGATTCCAGCGTATTTAATGAAATCTAAAGAAAGAGAGAAAGAGAGATAGAGAGTGAGAGTGAGAGAGAGAAAATGCGTGTAAATGAAATTCAAAAGCAGAAGGAAGTAAAAATAAACACAAAAACGTTATTCAATTATAAATTGTAATTAAATCAGATTTTATTCATTTTCTTTTTAAAACCCACCCCCACCCCCCCCCTTTTACCACTCTCACCCCCCTTAATTACTACATATTACTGTGAGGTTAGTTGTGGTTGAATACCAACCACCTTAGATCTTAAGTAATTGGGAATTTCCTCTCTCGTTTTAATGTCTGCAGTAAGGGGAAGTAAATATTGTACTTCGTAACATGTTAATTATGATTACAGAATCGCCGTTAATTGATGGAAACGTTATAACTGTTGCTGTTGTTGTTATTATTGTTGTTGTCGTTAACAAGGATTAAGAATTGTTGATTTTATTAATTTGTTGAAAATACAAATACAAATCAATCATTTTCGTTTATATTTTGTATGTGTGTGTGTGTGTGTGTGTGCTATTATTTAAAATAATTTCTGTTTAAATCGGTCTTTGGATTTCTCTCTCTCTCTCTCTCTCTCTCTCTCTCTCTCTCTCTCTTGTATTTTACTGTTTAAATTGAAAGTGGAAAAACTATTTTTTCTCTTCCTTTTTATAATAAAAAGAGAACATGGGCTCTGGTAAATATTGCAAACGGAAATGAATTGCAAAAAACCAATAAACAAACCACAGAACAGGAAGAAAAAGTTAAAAAAAAAAGAAAAATATTAACGTAATAAAATTCCCGTTATATAAGTAAAGTTTATGCTAAAAATTGCTAGGACACGAATGCTTTTGATTTGACTGTCGTTGACCGAATTATTTTAACGGTATTTGGAGAAAGGCAATCATCGGCTTCAATTTGATCGTATTATAAAGACGACAACGATCGTAATAACAGACTTTTGTAGAACAACAAAACCTATGGCATTATTTACTAGACTGAACCAAACATGTTGCAGAGAGAAGTGGTTACGAAGACTACTCTCATATGGATCACTGAACACCGGGAAATTCTGGATAAAAGCCAAGACCATGCAATTCAGGAGATAAGGAAAAAAAAGAAATTCATATGAGATTGGCCCTCCTCTCTATGCGAACAGAAAACAATTCATCTCGAACAATAACGAACAAAACTCATGGAGAGAACAAAATTACGACTAAGCCACGAAGAGTTCATCTTAGGGATCTTACAGCAGTTATACCACCGGTATACTAGCAATTGGGTATAAACGCACGGCAAGTGCTATATAAAAATTCTAATGCCAGAGAAGATGAGAAAATCATGGAACAAATATTCCATCAATGCCTGGTTCTGGGAGAACCCGATACATAGGATTATTGAGCATTTAAAGTTTAAAGACAGAAAGTGCTCAGTCATCCTTTTGTATAATAATCGTGATGTGTTTGGGAGATGCAGGTTCGACGATAGAGATTTAGATCTTGCAATTGGATCTTATAGCATGTCTGCACTCTATGCTCTTTAACGCGACTATCAATTTAACCTAAGCCTACATATGTATGTGCATAGACAATTGGTAATTACAATTCTTCAGTCAGGATTACCAACATGTTTCTCACACCACTTATGATGTGAGTGTTAATTTTATGCATGAATAGCGGGATGTACAGTTTGAAATCGTCACTGAACGACAGATTTTTTTTCAGAAACTTTACATGACAATTTCTATTTACTTTCAAAGTTTCTGCCGGAAATCTGCTGAGAGGAAGTTATCGAAGGAATATAATTTTTATTTCGTTTTGTTGGAGATATAAGACTTGGTCTCACGTCTAATAAGCCAACACATTACTTAGTAGACTGCGGCAACTTATGTTGTGTATTCACAAAACCATTCAAACGGAAGTTGCTAGATCGAAAGTAGAGAGATGAAATTATAAGGGTTCGGCATTTCTCTATGAAAAGTCTTTGAAATAAACAATGAAATTATTGATTAGATAAGCCTGGCTACTATGAGTAACAGCAAGAACCTATGGTTTTACAACAAACTAGTTACTTGAAGAAAAATGCTGCAAATGTTGCAGTCATTTACTGATGGATAAAGACGAGTTGATAACGATTGTTTTAGAAGCAGTGTTGTTAACTTTTTTTTACAATGGAATTTGAATTGAATTCTCTTCAGGAGACAGAATATAATATCCTGATTCTTTAGAGAGTAACTAGTAGAACAAACCCCAGAAAGCTGGTTGTCGAAAAGGTCACCCATCTATTCATAAGTTTTGACTTGTTTAGGGTTAATGGTATATGCTTTGAAGAATTGAAGTCTTAAATTGTGGACAAATAAGATGGATTTTCTTCCTCTCAAAACAATTTTATTTTGTTTAAATTCAATAATAACGGCTGGACATAATCTTAAATGTGCATTAAAACAGAATTTTAATTTAAATTTTCATTGAAATCGAAATAAAATTTCATTTTAATGAAAAGAAAATATTTTCAAGAAACCACAGAACACAGAACATTTGTTTAATTATAGAGTTTTATAAGCACATTTATTTATTTTTCTATTTATTTGTTTATTTATTTAAATGAAATGTACATACATACACACTGGCTAAAAACAATTGCAATCACTATACCAGACCAGCTATAAACCAATAGCACAGTCCATGGTAAGGAAAAAAAAACCAAGAAAAAAAAGGAGATTTTCTTCATTGGTTTTAATAACAAACAATTGTAATGAAGATTTGAATTGAATTGTATTGTAATGCCTTTTTAAAATGCCATTAAAAATTTGAGAAAATGGCAAACGAAAAAGAAAAGAAAAAAAACATTTGAAAACTTTACAATATTCTTCGATTTTTATTCTTTTGCTGTTTGTTGAAAGACAAAAACTGAACCGGATGCCATCATGTAGAGAGAGAGAGAGAGAGAGAGAGAGAAATCATTTAAGCATTTGTGGTTACCAACTGCTGGCCAACACAATACTATAACAGCACAATTCATGAATATTAATTTGATTTGAAAACCACATTCCTTTACTCTTTTATTTATAATGCAGAGTTGGACAGACAGAGAGGGAGACACAAAAAAAAACAGTAAAGGTTTAAAGAAAATCCCTTGAGGTTTATAAATGAATGTATAGATCTCTCTCTCTCTCTCTCTCTCTATCTCTCTCTATCTATCTCTCTCTATCTCTCTCTCTCTCTCTTCGTGTGTGTGTGTGTGTATTACTATTATTTTAAGAAAACTTTTAATGAATTTAAATAAAATTTTCCATTTTATTGATGCAAACAAAAACAAAAAAACTAACAAAAAAACTAACAACTACTCTCACTCATTTCGAATGCGCGTAATAAAGGGGCTAAGGGACAGTGTATGAATGAAAGAAAATCTCCTCTAATGAAATCAATTAATTTTATGTTAAAGTAAAAGGAACAAAAAAAAAAAGGATAAATCTAAACGAGAGAGAGAGAGAGCAAGAGAGCAAAAAAAAAACACACAATAAAAGTTATTTGTCATGTGTTAACAGTCAAATGCAAACACACACAGTAGAGTTATGTAACAAAAGGTCGTTTATCTACATTAAAATAAGACAAGTTTTTTATTATTAAATAAATTGTTATGAAAAATTAACACACACACACACACACACACACACATGCACAAATATACGTAATATCTCTTCCCTCCTCGGACTCCTACACATATTTTCCTGTAAAATAAATGATAAACTGTGTTGAAGCTGTCATACGCACTCATGAGCACTCAGATACATGCTCATTAATCCATACTATACACATGTCTACTGGTTTTTGTCTATGATTTCTCCTCCTCTTTCTCCTCACTCTCTCTCATTCCCTCTCACTCTCCTCCACTCCTCTCCCTCTCCTCCTCCTCGTACATATTGCCTCTTTTTTTTAATTTGTAAATATAATCATGTTTTTTTGTTTTAATTGCTGTTTTTACATTCAATTAGGTGAGTTCAGCCAGCCACTTCTTGCCCGCACCTTTCTTTTGAAGAAATGCTTCTAATCAGGATTAGCATTTAAGGCAAAGAGTTTTACATAACTTCAGTCTACTCCAGCTAGAATTTATCACATTCTTTACACATTCTTTACCTCAGTACTTTCAGTAGCTCAGTATTCAGCTATGATAGACAGAATTGTCGTGAACATCCATAAAACATTAATGGGAAGCCTTTACGAAGGACCTAGAAGGAATCCATGTCATTTCGACGTTTGATAAATCAATTCCTATATTTCTGTAGTAAAAAAGTTACTCCAATTTGCATTCGAAATGTAAAAATTTTTCCATAAATCTGGCACATTAACCAGTCAGAGCTGGCTCGATAGCATGTTGTTATGTTGGCTTTGAGGACCGCTGGATTTTATGGCTTATTCGCATGCACATGCGTCTTAAGAAAATTTACACAAAAAAGTTTAACAGCCTTAAATTGTATATCCTCGGCCGGTCCAAGTTAGATGACCTTGTCTTAAAATGGCTCGTGAAGATTATTCAATGTGGCATGTGGCAATGTGTAGAACGTAGCATTGGTTTCTTTAAACCACGTGTATATCGTTGATGTATAGATTCTCCTATTGAGGCCAATGGAAGTTGGGTAACGTCTACCTAGAGTCTTAAACGTTAATAATGATGGCCTGAGGAACTTCATTCTCAAAGAAGTATGGATCAATGATGCCGTCAGTCCAAAATCTTCATTCTCAAAGAAGTATGGATCAATGATGCCGTCAGTCCAAAATCCTCATTAAATAGCAACTTCTTCGAGAATCTTCTTCGAGAATCTTGAATCTCATTTGGATTGGATCGTCTCCAAATCGATTTTTTTTTCTTTCCCTTTTATCCAGCAGAGATCACATCGTTAAAGATGATTTTTCTATGAAAATATGTATCAGACGCCAATTGCTCTACGTTCCATTCAGCAAACACATGTCATCAATGGTGATTCGACAAACATACTCAATAAATGGCAATTAATTTCATATCGGCCTCAATTCTCCTAAATCCAATAGGGAATCAAACAGCTTTGCTGTCGTGTAAAATTGCAGTATTCTGTCTTCTTTGATTACTTCCCCGGATATTGTAAGCTTTCGATTTCTTCATGGATTCTGGACGTTCAAAAAATTCCATCACTATACTGCCTTCTTTTCTGACCCATCCTTGTTCTATGGAATGATCCTTCTGTTTAAGGATTACAAGTATATGTTGTCCTTTACTTTACTTTAAGGAATATATGATTTCAACAAATCAGTGCAATTGGGTTTGTCTCTTCAGCTCTTCCATGCTTGGTTGTTATTAAACTTTATTATCTAGCTGTTAATGCCATCTTCGGCTTTCTTATGGATTCCAAGGGATAGTATTCCCAGTTGTGTCATCGAGCAGTCTGGTCTAATGAATTTTAGAGATTTTTATGTCCCTTTGTTGGACTAGAGTCTACTATAGCCCACAGTCCGGTTGTTACTGCTTCGGCGTCTCACGCGCGCCTTTAGCGCCTGCACCATTGTTTAGTATCCGCCCTTTTTTCTTTTTTTTCTTTTTTTGTTAAGTCAGCCATGAACACCGGCCCAACGATCACACTTCTTCTCTTCCCATATATACACTTATATATATTAAAATTACAAAATATAAAAAGAGGAACATTTTCACGGCATACACACGTTAACAGAGAGGCTTAGTTCCGTTACGGTTGTCTGCAGATGGCAAAAATGCTAAGAGGATTTTATATTTCTCATAGAAATATTTCTTGAGTCGCCGTATTGACGTCAGTTTACGGTTCCCAACCCAGGTGAGACAACTGCAACAACCGCAATAAAATATATTTATCGGCGACTTCCTCTCAGATAGATTTCTAACAAAAACTCTGAGAGTAAATAAAAAAAAAATTGTCATGAAAAGTCCGCTCAAAAAAATCTGTCGTTCTTGGAGTCGAGCTGTGAACTGAAGCCCCGGCACTCATGCCTACAAATTAACACTCACAACATAACAGTGATGTTGGAAGCTTGCTCATTCGCTTCTAATTTAAAAATGATTTCAAATATGAAACTAAAATCGAAAACGATTAAGCAATGCCCATCTGTGAAAAACTGTTAATTTGTGTACTTTACAGAAGCTTTAATGCGAACGAAACCAAACTCTTATTAAAAATCATGAGTTGTTACTTTCGGGTTTATCTATTGGTTGAAATCATGCTTTTCCAAAAGAGAATTAAAATTCTGGTAAAATGGTTGAAATTTTGAATTTTCACTTATAAGGGGACCCAATTATACGAATTCAATAATAAATTCTTAACAGGGCTAGAACAATATCCCAATAAAATTTTATTTCTTTGATTAAAGATTCTGGACTTCTTTGCTCTGTTCGTACAAAAACTTCCATCATAATTAAGTCACTATAGATCCAGCATTCATAGGGTAAAATGACCCATATACGGCTGTTATCTAACCACGGCACTGGGTTCTTTTTCAACGTGTAGAATTTCTAGCAAAAAACAAACAAAAAAAAAAGGTTATTCTTCGTTTTTCGCTTGGAAAATCACTCCGTTAAACCCACAACTCATTTTGAATGACTTTTAAGCAGTTTATACCATCCCTCCACCCCTCATCTATCACCGGTTTTTCTAAAAATTTTCTAAGATTTCGTTGCTGTTACTGTTGTTGTTATTGTTGTTGTTGCTGTTGTTGTTGTTGTTGTTGTTGTTGTTGTTGTTGTTGTTGTTGTTGTTGTTGCTTGTGAGTGTCATTGTTTCTCATTTGCTGAAAAACTTCATCTGCGTGATTCTGTCCATCAGCGTCATAGTCATCATCATTACTCATGTTGTTGTTGTTGTTGTTGTTTTTGTTGTTGATATTGTTGTTCTATGTGTACAAGTGTGTAATTCTTAAACCGTATAATTGTGGTTTTTTGTTGAGTCTTGTTTCTTTGCCTGCAAAGGAAGGAAAGGAAAAAAAAAAAGGTTTCGACAATTAATGTTTTTGGAGAAGAGGCATTTCGACTGAAATGCTTAGATGATTGTATTATAAAATACACACACACACACACACACACACACACACACACACACACACACAAACACTTAAATAAAATAATGTCTCAAAAGAGTGTATGTGTAGGAGCAATTTGAAATGACGAAATAACTCTTCTTTTTATAAAGAACCCGAGACTAAGAAAGAGAGGAGAGAAGGAGAGAGAGAGATAGAGAGAGAGAGAAAGGAGAGAGAAGAAAGAGGAGAGAGAGAGAATAAAACAAAGTGGAATATAAAAGGAATCCTTGTGACTAATTGTGAGAATGGCACACATTTAAGAAATAAATCTTCTCACATACACAAACACACGTGCGCATATACGGCATGAGAAGAAGCTACTTTTTTTATGCGAGTATATGTATCAGTGTGGTTAAAGCAAAAACTGTATTCGTGTTACCAATTAAAAAAGGCCAGAGGAAAACGAAAAAAAAAAAGGAAAAGATTATGAAAGAACGAAATTGGTTTGTAACAGTTGACGGACGTTAAACAGAGCACGACTTGTATAACGGCGTGTGTATCTGAGCATGAGGTCCTCCTGTTTAGTTAATGAGTTTCCATCTTTTTTACTTATTTTTTCTTTTTTCTTTTGGCTGAAACTTCATGGCAATAATTTTGACACGCCAGGTAAAGAAATGGATGGCATTCTTACCAATTTAAATTGAAGAATTGTTTTGGAATTTATTTTAAGACATGAAAACATATTTTTGCCCTTCCTCGCTTCCCTTGACATTAATTTTTCCAATTTGTAAATGATAATTCCCTCCCCATCCCCATCCTCCTAAACAAAACCAATTAATTCTTCCGTTTCGAAGAAAGTTTTGCCATTCTTTAAGTGTTTTAATAATAAAACCAAACCAAACCAAAAAAAGGAAAACAATACGAAAGTCCTTATGAGTTTTATTATCCCCTGCCTGTATTGATCTTAATAAACTTTATTTTTATCATTTCCGTGTATTCTAATTGTGGTGTGTATGTGTATGTATGTGTGTGTGTGTCTAACGTGCAATCCATGTGGATTAAAACATTTTTTGGGGAATGAATTTTTATTACTCACGATATGTATGTACGTCTGTCGGTCTGTCTGTCTGTCTGCTCTTTGATAGGAATTAAAATCTATTGAAATAACTTTATTCATAAACAAATTGGAGTTGAGAGACTGAACATTACCTTTTAAATTGAAGGCATTAAACCTTAATGACTAATTAGTACGCTACACTTTGAAAACCTTTTAACAAAATTGTAAACTAAGCACAGACACTTACCGTCCGAAATTTTTTCTCGTATAGACTTGTGTTTTTGAAGTCATGATTGGTATTTTGGTCCTCAATCATCATCCGCTATGGGCCAAGCACTCTTGAACCAATGCTCGCTTCAATTCGTAGATCATATCCCTATCAAGGCTCCTTCACTCCTGAACAAAATCAAAACCTAACTGCATAGTATGAGAATATATTCGGAGAACGATATGCTTGTTAAGAGATACAATGGCGGTAGTGAGTTTCTCGAGGTAAATACTGTAAGAAGCAATTTGTATCATGTACCAGAGTACACAGAAGTAGCCTGAGAGTAGTTGAAGAAACCTTCGAACACAATACGTAAATTCTGGAATAAGAAGTATAAACCAGTATAACATATTCCTGTAACGTTACCGGCGTTAAAGGATCTAAGAAAGAGACACCTGATAGCGAATAATATAGCAAGCGGGGAGTTATCCTTATCGGCAGCGTGCAATATCTTGGAATTTGTCAAGGAAATAGGATTTGGAGAGACATTATGGTTACGATATTACGGCACCTCTATACAGAGGACGCCTAGTCTAGTAGGTGGTAGTATTGCTGGCTTAATAGACGTGAGCTCTCGGCTTAAACCCCGGGTCAGACATGTCAAACAAAACGAAATACGAAAAAATATTTTTCGCCGACTGCCTCTCAGCAGATTTCACTTTGGAAGTGAAAAAAAAATTTTCCATGAAAAAGTTTCGCAAGAATCTGTCGCCTTTGCTCTTGAGGAATCCTTATCATCCAGAAACCATCAATACGGGATCACATAGTATGTAGTTCTGCAATTTCTAAATCATTATCATCAGCAATTTTGCATGAGAGCTTAATACGAGTTAACTAAGATCGACAATATTTCTTAAACATTTTCTCGATTTTTTCCATACGTCCATAACGAGTGCGGGCTTAGAGTATCACTGGCCTTTGATCGGTATTCTGAAGAAAGCTTGAAACTGTTCTACGATTGGAAGATGAATAATTACATTCGTAAGCACCGTGTTTAAATTCCTGTTTAAAGTTAAGAGAGCTATGACCATCTCTTGCAAAACTCTCTCTAGTAAGTACCCTTAAACTTCTAAACCTGAAAACGATTATCTGTGCCGTACTATCGAGAGCCATATATCACAACCTGACAAAATTTTCCGGTGGCTTTTTCAGTGAAATATTCTTCAAAGATTCCTCATGGAAGGGACATGCACCAAAGTGCCTAACTGACAACACGTACCATAATATGGAGGAGCACTCTGCTTTGGCACAGCACCTAACAACTATGTTCGTTGGAAACCTTATTGATTCTCTTCCAAATGGCAATTGAATTTTAATTTTTTAACCGAGAGACAAGACAACATGCTTCTTCTTTACTGCAAATGTGTGATGTTAGTCCACTTAATTCTTATATCGGGTGTGCCATCTATCGGTTCAAATTTAAACCATCGGTTATTTTGAATCTGGCAATGCTTATGTCATTCTATTCTGTCACAATATTCCGTATATTATCTCCAGTGAACGTAATAAATCGATTTACGATTGAGAAACCTTGCGCTTTATAGGAAATTTATTTCCAAAACAAAAAAAAATTGATCGGAAATTGCACGAAAATGTCGTAAAAAAATTTGGTCACAGAGAAGGACCAATAGTGCCTGCAATAGTACGCAAGTTTATTGCTAAAGTTTCTGAAACTGGTTTCATTGTTGATGCGCCAAGACGTGGGCGGGCTTGCGCTGTACGTTTAGCCGAAATTATCGAAGCTGTGGCTGAGAGATCAATTCATCACCGTTCTCAAGAATAGAACATATGAACGCACCAGTTTATATCGAATTTTGCGAAAAGATCTTGGGCTGACGCCTTAATTGGTTTATTTGTTTCAATACTTGAAGCTGCATGTCTATACGATTCACTGTCACTTTGCTAGATGCGTCAACGAGAAATTGCACAATGATGTTGATTTTGCCATTAAAAATCAAATTTCCCGATGAAGCTCATAACCATAATTGCTGTATCTGGAGTTCAGAAATGTCACACATATTCTTCTTACAGAAGCCAGTGCAATCATTACGAGTCACTGTTTGGTGTGTCTTGTGGAGTGAAGGCATCAGTGGCTCATATTTCTTTGAAAATGAGGACAACGCAACCATTAGGTTCAAAGAAGGCATCTAACGCACCATGACAACTGATTTTTTTCATATCCCCTCATAATGGTATTGTGATGTAAGCGATGTTTGGATAGTACAACTTGCCACACATCTCATGCCACAATCAATTTATTACGTCAAACGTTTGGTGGGCGTTTAATTAGCCGAAATGGTGATGCCAATTGACCGCTAAGAAGCTGAGATTTGACGTCTTTGTTACTATTTTCTATGGGAAGCCGTTAAAGAAAAGTGTTATGCCGACAAACCACAAACATTTGAGTTTTTGCAGATCAACATTTGTGATGCCGTTGTCAATTGGGGAATACATATTTCCTTTAAAAGGTTCTTTCTTCGAATGTTCAAATGACTAGAGAAACATATACGTTCGATATAATATGATCAATCAAGCGAAATCAATAATTTGATTTTATTCCTGTTGAATTTCAAATATTTGCTGATGCAATATTGTCCAGGTGCATAGATAGCAATGGAACTTGACATACCTTGTGGTTTTATTAATTGGATTAACCAACTCCTTTAAAACAATGTATTCATCGAGCATCTGAATATAGAATCCATTGGTAAATATCGAATCCATTGGTAAAAACTGTGATTGCCTAGTCGCCAAGGATAGATGCCACAGCCCAGTCTATTCACGTGATCAGTAAGCCAATAAAAGTGATTACAATACAGAAGTTTTTTGCCAGACACGAATTATGTTTCAATTCTAGACTACCATAGAAATTATCATTAATTTTGTGTGGTCATAAGTGTCAAGTATGTATGGAGGTATGTAAAGGATTAATTTAGCATAGGGTAGGGTATACAATTCTAAAACTATTTTATTATTAAGATGATACCCGAACAATTATTTTTTTTTTTTTCGTTTTTCATGTTTTAACATTTTATCTATTTTCCTTTGGTAGATTTTCCTTTTTTTAATTAAACCTTTCCTCGAAAGGCTAATTTCCTTCCTATTAAAAAGGACTTTTCGGATCATTTCCTTTTTTTTTTTTACCTCCATTTTAACATTCTTTACAGCGCCCCATTCATTATCGTTGTTGTGGCATTGCCCAAGAACATTAAGGTTTTAATTTGTTTTCTACAACAACAGATAACAACAATAACAACAAAAAAAGAAAAGAATCATAAAGATAAAATGATTTCACTTCATTCATAGATATTCTCTCTCTTCAGGTTCCACTTTCAATGGGCATTTATTAAGATTTTCTTTTGTTCGTCGTAACGGTAAAAATAAACGACGAATAAAAAAGAAATTATTTCTGTGGCTGAATTTATAACAAATTTATGGCATTCAAAAGGGGCCTGGTTGGTATTGTATTGTAAATGATATTAAAAAAAAAGGAGGAAGAAGAAGCAGCAGAAGAAGAAGACGAAAAAAAAAATAATAAATTTTGTAACACAGAGGAGGAAATTACAAAGAAACGAAATAAATTAAGGCAGCAAAAAAAAATCGAAAAAAAAGAGAAACAAAAAAATAGTGATGGGTTATTGTTGTTGTAGTGTTCGTTCGTTTATTTTGGCTTAATTAGAACAATTCATTAATCAAATCAAAAACATACTTTGAACCAGAAAACATTACAAACGAAAGCAAAAAAAAAACAGAAAAAAAACAACGCAAATGATATAAGAACACCATTTTGGAGAAAAAATGGAAAAAGAACAGAATAACTGAATAACAGACAGCCAAAGAAAGTCGCATGAAGAACCAACCGCATGGAATAGAAAACGTGTTCAACAACAGAGAAAAAAAAAAGGTGGCACTTGGCAAAGAAACAAAAAACAAAAAAAAAAAGGAAGCCTAGAACATAGAAATTAAATAGAAAAAAAAATGAAAGGAAATAAAATAAATCGAATATAAATACCCTTGCCTACAGCAAATTTTATAAATAAGGTGTAGTAAATAGGAATCCATTACTCTCCCAAAACCTAAAAAATTCTATTCGTAAAGATTTTCTCATAAAAAGTCAAGGGAAAATCCATCTGCAAAAGCCTTAACTGGAGGAAAATTTTTACCAGTAAATTTAATAGGCTTAGAGGGATGCATATAGCAACCACCTGATACCCGAACAGATTCACACATCTCGTACGTAGCCTGATATTAACCTAATGGAATATCGTTCCAATTTATATTTTCTTCAGATGGAAACCTGAAGACACTAAGGGCCTGTGACTGTCAGCAGTAGTCTGACCGATAACATTACAACCGTCTTTAGGTAGGTTAGTAGGTAGATAGAGGTGGCCGTATTCGCATGGACCCCGTATGTGGT